>JAGFZM010003692.1:1463-12943 GCA_017657215.1 Limnothrissa miodon
CACACACACACACACACACACACACACACACACACTACACACAACACTTGTTGCAGCACAGTTCAATAAGTTGTGCTATAAAATCCTTTCCATAATGTCATTTAGTGTAACCTCAGTACTAGCCGATAAACTGCATGATGCCTAGGCGTGGAAAGAAGTGCAAAAAGCTCACTGTGTTTAAGCATACCAAGTGACATTGAAAACATTGTGCTCAGGACAGGAGAGGCAGTTGAAAATATACACCACCATATCAATATATAGATCCATATAATAGACATATTTTCTCTTTATAAATAGCTTGTATCTTCCTTTTACTTTTATACACATACAGCTTTTATTTACAAGGTTTCTTCATACTGTATATTTATGTACAATAACAGTGTGGTGAATGGCATAGTATGCAAGCAAGCAAATAAATGAACGTCTTCTTATCTGTAAGTTTTGTCTTCCACGGAGCCATGATGCCGGGAGATGGGTTAATGTTTGGATTAATGAATAGTGTGCATGTGTTTGTGTGTGTGTGTGTTTGAAAAGAAATGTAAAGAGAAATGCAGATGTCATGAGATGACATTGATTGACTTGAAACACTATAAAAGCATTAGTGTCTGCTCCAGATCCTGAGCAGTTTCTCCCCAAAGCAGGCAGGTATCCTAAACTTTATTCATTTGGGGAGCAGAACACTAGTAAGGTATAAGCAAAGTGATTTTACCTGAAATGTTACTAAAGCAACAGAACCCCCAATCTTTTAAACATCCTTTTGTTTGCTTGTTTATTGTTTTTAATAATTACTAAGCTGTTGGCCACTGGACACACAAACACACACCTGGTAGAAGATGTGGATGACATGCTGCTCTGGCCTTTAGTCACGAGTGTGGTCATAGGTCACTACGTTGGACCGAGGACAATCTCTCTCTCTCTCTCTCTCTCTCTCTCTCTCTCTCTCTCTCTCTCTCACTCACACATACACACACACACACACACACACACACAAAGGGTTAATTTTCATGTCCAACAAATATAATTATTTATCTTTGCTCACAGTACATTCTAGTCCTTTCCATTTAGATGTTAAATCCAACTTTAAAAATAAAATGATTTAGTTCCTATTTCTCTCATAAATATTTCAAAGAGTGACTTTCTGTAGCAATATCATAAACTATAAATCTGTGGACATTCTTGCAGTATGTGTTACCCAATAAATCTATCTCACCTTACAAAAGAAAGTTTTGATTGGCTCAAGAACAGAAAGGAATTTGAATAAAACATATGATGTAACTGACACCATAATAAAAAATCATATTTGATCAGTTGCTTTCATTTTACTTTTGTACAGCTGTGCTCTGTGCTCATAAGTCACTAAAGGCAAAATGGATAAGGCAAAGAAAAATAAAAAAATAAATAAACAAAACAACAAAAATAACTTTAAAAATAAGTAACTGTGCAAAGATGTTGAAAAAAGAACTGTCATCAGTAATAATGCTTAATTGTTGATATTTGCCAGTGAATTTCCTGTTATTGTTACTCTGTTCTCATGGTAATCGTATATACTGTTTATAGACAATGTCATTTCATAGTCTGTAGGAAAAGCTGTAGCATGAAGCAAAGAGCATTTTGATGATTATGGGCCTCCGTAGTTGCAGAAGGTGAAGCATATTAATCCTGTGGTTAGGGCGCATCGCATCCAGTAGTTAGAGAGGTGGTGTTTGAGGTTGCAGTGGTGGTGGTTGTGGTAGTGGTCTGGGATTGGCCAAGTGTGCTGTGATGTCATAATATGGTGCTCTCCGAGTCCTCCTCCGACTCAGCCTTGGCTGCCGAGGCCTCCAGCGCCACAGCGGCCATGACCACGGAGTGCCTGTGTAGGGCGGCGTACGCCACGTCCAGAATACCGTCCAGCTCCACGTTGATGGCGGGGATGTCCAGGTTGCAGAAAGAGTCTGACAGCAGCGGAGCAGGAGTGGAGTGAGAGATCAGAAACAAAGGAAGAGGAAGAACAGTGGACAACCAAAAGAGAAAGAAAATACAAAAAAAAGAGTGTTGATGAAGAAAAGAAAGAGAAAGAGATGTTACTACACATGTTTAATAAAAGCAAACAAGTAAACAATAAACAATACTAATAAGTAATTTATAGTAAACATTTTTTTTTTTCGTGGGGGGGGGGGGGTTTATGCACAGTGATACTGTATGTCATAAATAAACTGTATGTCCATTTAAAGACATCATTATCACGGCAGACTTTATACATCTATGAGATGATTCTCCTGGTCATTGTAGAGAATTCTATCAGTCCAGAATCTTCCTAATGATGAACTGAACTTGAGTTAATATGACTGCCAAAATGGTTCTTCAAAGACAACTTCACAATTAATCGTGGTGGTCTAATTCTCTGAAATGATCAGGGAAACCAGATGTTGTGTATGTGAGTGTGTGTGTATGTGTGTGTGTGTGTGTGTGTGTGTGTGTGCGTGTGGGGGTGTGTGTGTGCAACATCTGCAGCAGAAACAGCTGTGCCAGGGTAATACATCTGGTGAGAAAAACAATACGATGGCTTGCAACAGTTCATTAGCTACCATATCCACACCAAAAATGCAAATAAGAGAAACACTTGCTCACCATGTTGGAATATCAACAGAAAATTACTTATCAACACAATGGGCCCAATTCAGTTGACATGAACTTAAACACTGACACATTATGCAACTATGATGAGCTCAGTGTTTCCCATAGCTGCACTGGGATGCTGTTTATGGGAGCTAGGACATAGATGGTTGTCATGGTGACTGGGTTTGTCACAGGGTGTCTGCAGGTTCAGAGCAAGCACAGGCAAGGGCACTATAACGCCTAAATTCCAATGCCTCCCCCTATGCCTCAGTCTTAAATCCTGTGTCCACAAAGACTGAACTGGGCGTAGGATTAAAGGGGGCATTGGGACTCAAGCCACCTCTGACTGGTGATGGTGGGAGCAGAAGCTAGGGAAAGGGGCAGGGGGTGGAGAGACATGGGTGGTGTCAGAGGGTCAGACGGACCCCAGGTCCAAGCAGTACACTGGTGTCAAGGGACCAAGAGTGTGTTGGGGTGGGGTGGGGTGGGGTGGGGTTTTTAGCTGTTGCTGTAGAAGGCCAGCTTGAGACGTAGCCTGCTGAAAGCCAGGGGTGAAGCTGCCCCACATTGAGTTCTCCAGACTGGGCTCCCCAAAGGGAGCTGAATTATGAACACTCCTAAAGTCTGTGCTGGTGTTCCCTGCCCAACTGATTTCTCAACCAATTTCTCAACTGATTGTCAACAACTAGCTATATGCTTGTGCTAGTCATTCACATTTTTAATAACACTATATATAATACATATATGTCTCTAATCTCTTTCCATGTAGTGTATGTCTGTGTCTGTACCTTTGGAGAGTTATTCAAGTAAAAGAGCTGAAGGGGGCTGTTGTCTGTCTATGGATTTCTCTGTGTGTTTAAGCATAAGTGTGTGCGTGTGTCTGTCTTTGTGTGTTTGTGTATGTATATTTTGGCTTGTTCACTCTATGTGGACTTTCTCCACTCAGACTGGTCCACTAAGCCATGCACTGCCTCAGCCTCATAGCCCACCATGCACAGCACCCCAATGGGACAGGACAGTTATTGGAGGACCAGACACACACAGAGGTCTTATAGCTTCATACATATATACTCATATATAGATACTGTATATACGTATGCAGATCTGTGTTGACAACAACAGGTATATATATATAGATAGATAGATGTGCACGTGGACGCAAACGCTGAGCCAGACCAGAAGTTAGCGTGAATGCGTGAACTGGACGGTGCCTGGGAAGGGTCAAGCTTAGGAGTGATATTTGGACAGTGGGAACCTGCTTACCCCTCACTCACTGCCTCACACTGAACCAATGACTGGTCTCATACCGCTGCAAGTAGACAACAATGCAAGATGTCGACAAAGAGGATATAGAATTTGGGATAAGTAAACAACTGGCCTTAGGGGCCATATAAGTTCTGCTTGAAAATAGTTAATAATATTCAATATTCAACTGAATGGAATTTTCTTGTAAAAAAAAAAATCAATCATGAGCAACATTAAACTCATTTCAGTAACTTCAAGATACAGTGGGGGAAAGCATAAAAGTGAAAGTGAAAGTAAAACCAATAGAGAATGAAAGAGAGAGAAAGAGAGAGAGAGAGGGGGGGTGGCATGCCTGGCCATCCATACATTCACTCTTTCATCCATTAAACATACATACATAACCACACACACACACACACACACACACACACACACACACACATATATATTGTCACATCCAGCCTGTGTCCTCACCTGTTGACATGCTCTCCCCAGGTGAGAGGCTCTCCAGCAGACCGGCATGCTCCATGGGCTGGGGGCTGGATCCGGGGGTGCTGGGGGGCTGTGGCGGGGGCAGATTGGGCCGCTGGCGGGGCTTGGAGCTCGCTCTGGCCTTGGGCAGCGTGCCCATGGCTCCGGCCGAGCTGAGCGAGAGTGGTGTGGTGGCCTGCGACTGGCACTGGATGCCGCCTCCTCCAGGTGAGGCGATGGTGGCATAGCCCTGCGGGTAGCTGAAGCTGTAGGGGGACGGCGTGCTCGGGGGGGTTGGGGACAGGCTGATGGGGGAGGGCTGGCCCGTGGATTGGTCAGACATGCCCCCCGATGAAGGGTAGAAGCCCTTTGGGGGTATGGGGGCAAGCTTCTTAGAGACTAGGAAGGTGAATAGAGGAAAGAGGCAGAGAATGAGGACTTTAAATGCATAAAGAGGATATTTTAACAGGGCAGCTAATGATAACGAATTTTCCTTGGCCCTATTGAGTTTATCTAGCTTTTTTTGCTAGCTTTGTGCCATTGCTGAGCAACAAACTTGACCCTTACTCTAGTTACTTTAGGCAAGAGTGGCCCTGATGTAATAATATTTTATGTTTTGGATAAAAGTGCCTAAAAAGCATAAATATGTAAGTTGTGTTAGGCGCCAAATCACTATTACTGTTAGACTATACTTGATAATAGTACCAAGGCATACAGAACACTCACAAATTCAAGTACACAATAACCAGTTATGGTAACACAATGAACCACACACACACACACACACACACACACACAAACACACACCTTTGCGAAGAGTATGAGGACTTGGTTCAGTGCAAAGAGAATGTCCACTAGATGGCGTTGTTTGTATGGCCTTTTGGCCAATCACAGGCGAGAGTTCCTTGTTCTTCAGAGTACTGATGGAAAACAAGTAATTAGACATTGTTCAAGTATTTGACCAAGGACACAAACACACAAACCTACGCACAAAGTGTCTAAATAGACTCGACACTGAATAATAATAGTAATAATAATAATAACAGCAACATCATCATCATCATCATTATCATCATCAACAACAACAACAACAATAATAATAATAATAATAACAATAACAAACTGCAGCAGTCATTACAAAATAAAAATAACCAAAAACCTCTCTATAATAAACATCATCCTAATGAAAGCTTGCCATCCAGCCCTGTCAATACACTATAAAAACCACAAGGCGGCAGCACAAGAAAAGCTTAGTTTCCTTAATTTGCGACAGAAGAGCAAGCAGCTGCCTTGGCACAAAGTCCATGTGTTTGTGCCAGAGCTGGGTGTGGACATAATTCTGGCATAAGCTGACAAACTAAACTGGGGATGAATGCACTCACGAGATTGATGGCTCCCACATTATGGAAAAAATGACAAAGTAAAATAAAAAGTTACACTGGATGAGTACACATGAGAAATTGGGACACTACTGAGGAAGCCTTTTTTGGTCCTTTCTTTTTTCTACCCTCTCTCTCTCTCTCTCTCTCTCTCTCTCTCTCTCTCTATCTATCTATCTGTCTCTGTCTCTTCTTCTTTCTGTTCCTTGCTCAGACCCCTGACTCCCAATCCTTGTCACGCAGTGATACTACAGCGGTGTTCTGATCGGGCACAATCGGAGACAGCCTTAGGGCTGTGCTGGGCATCCAAGTATGCATTTACCTAGTCAGCCGGGGTCCTCGCTCACGGCCGCACTGCACGCAGGCAGCCCATGGAAGTTTGGCATAGAGGGGGGGCGGGGGTGGAGGAAGAGGAGGGGCGGGGGCATTGGGGTCGGAGGGGAACGGCCCGCAGGCGGAAGCGGAGGTGGGGGAGAGCGGCGTGAGCGACGCGGGCGCGTGTGGATGCGCGTGCATGTGCATGGCCCCGTGCTCGCACAGGGACATCTGCTTGGGCAGCAGCAGCAGTGAGCTGGGCTTTGGGTTGGAGTTGATGTCCAGCGAGGGCGAGCGCGAAGACACCGACATGTGTGGGTGCGGGTGGGAGAAGGGGTGCAGGTGCGGGTGGGGGGACGGGGACAGGGACGGGCACGGGGACGTGGAGGGGGAGGGAGACGGGGGTAGCGGCGGAGGGCTGTAGCCCGACCAGCGGGGGGGGGGGGACGGCCCTGGGGGAACCGACTCTGGGCCCGGGGCCACAGGCCGAGATGAAGCTGGAGTTCTGGAATGGTGGTGGTGGTGGTGGTGGTGGTGATGGTGGTGTGGGTGGGCAGAGAGATGTGAGTGGTGAGAGTGAGAATAGCAGGAAAAGGACGATGCAGAGGAAGGAACAAATGGAGAGGGGGAAGGAGAGGAGGAGGAGGATGAAGAGTAAGGGTATGGAGGTGGGGGGCGTTCCTCCTCGGGGGAGGGGTAGATGTAACAGGTGTCCGACCAATTGGAAGAGGATGCGTCGTCTGAGCTGCAGAAATGCCAGGAAGACACATAGAGTGTGACATTAAAAAGATACATGAGAGGGGGGAACAGTTTCAAAGCAGGTAAGGGAAAGAGAGGCATCCTGGCCTACAGTATAACTTAAGTCGAGAGAGGAAAAGGGGAGTGTGGGAAACATAGTTTTCTGAAGTGAGCAGTCTGAAGTGCCTTGAGGGTTATTTAGGAGGAGTTAGACTAGTTTGGGTTCAGGTTAGCATTGTTTTAGCATGGGTGGAGTCTGTAAGGTGGGGAATCAACCAGGCTACACAGTAGTGTGGGATGGGAAGGTGACACCATACAGTGGAGTGAGACAGAACATAAAACACATATGGCCAAATAGCCAAAGGAGGAAAAACAGTGATAAAAGAACGTGCACATATACAGCTTAAAGGGCACATATAGAAAATTATTGTGTGTGTTTATTTGTTTATCGTTGTTACTTCAGGTTGTGTGTGTGTGTGTGTGTGTGTGTGTGTGTGTGTGTATTTGTGTGTGTGCGCATGTATGTGCGTGTGGGTTCTCAGGAGGAGGATTTTACCATGCCCATACAGCTATAAATGCACATGGCTTGGCCAATGGGGGGGATCTAAACACACACACACACACACACACACACACACACTTGTATGTACTTAGAGTACAGTAAGGCTGAATCAAGCATGTGATGTGTTTGTTATTCACATTCGTCTGATTCATAGCACAAGTCTCATTAGAGTGACACTGTAGATGACAAACACAAGCACAAGCAAAGCAGACAGGCACCAAGTGATATTATATCTACAGACACAATAATATAGATTAGTCTATAGACTAGAGAGAGAGAGAAAAGAGAGAAAAGAGCGAAAGAGAGAAAGAGAGATATAGAAGTAAAATACAATAATCATTAATAGCAAAGAGAATAGTGGAGAGAATATGAAGATGGTGTTTTGGATTAGATTATGCATTAAAGATATACATATACAGAAAAATCACTGTGTCATAAGTGTGTAGTATGTGTGTGACAAGAATATTGGCCATAACTCCAAAGGTTGTTGCCGCTAGGCCAGGGTATGGTAAGGTGCATATAAATCTTTTTGGGTGCATGTTTATATGTACTTGTTTTAATGTGTAGTCCATGTGTGTGTGTGTGTGTGTGTGTTTGTGGCAGAGGACAACTACCTTGTAGGGACCACTCCCATTAATTGAGTGCACGTTTAATATGAGAGTGTGCTTGGGCGAGGATGGTTTATGCTGTTGTAGGCAACACCCCCATGTTGACGTCCTTACCTGGCACGGTCGCTGCTGCCAGGTGGAGGTGTGGGGGAGGGGGAGGCCGACTGCTCCCCTGGCAGTTCTGCCAGTACCCCCTCACAGGGCAGGCCGGGGGCATGGAGGCTCGGGGGAGTCGACGATGTCTTCCGCGCCGAGGACGAGCCGCGTCGCGACACCCATGATGTATCCATCACCCGCACGCCCATGCTGGTGCGCATGTACACGCAGGTACAAATGAACATTTGACGAGAGCCAGTCGCAGGGAGGGAAGCGGGATGGTCAGCCAATTGTAGGTTGGGGAGAGGGGGCAGGGCGGGACACAAACATGGCCAATTAAAGAGTTGAACGAGGGCAGGTGGAGAGGTAAGAATTACTAATCAACACTAAGTATTAAAAAGCTAAACTAAAAAACAAGGAAATAAAATGAAAATTAAATTTAAAAGTGTGTTTCTTTTAACTCATAAGTTATTTAGTATTTAGAACTCAAACACACACATGCAAACACACAACGCCCACTCTTGGTGTGTTTGTGTGAGTGTGTCTTTGAGTAGTTTCATAGTTTTAGGCTTTAGTTTTTTTTACACTTTTTACTTGCTAGTGCAGGTTATGTGCAATGGGATGATAACCCTTTAGAGACTTTAGTAAACACAACATTTTGCGAGATGATTTAGAAGCACTGGGTTTGAAAGTATAAGAGAGACTGAAGGAGATACTATACCTCTGGATTTTCCTAATGCTGCATAGTTAAGACAGAAGAAAGCCACTGTTAGTTCTGGATGGACGCATGGATAGAGGAATCAACACCATGGGCAACACCATGGGCTCCCATTTAAATTGCCCAGTGAGCAAACTATCTGGAGCAGGGTCTAAAGCTATGGGGGAGGGGGAGCTGAACCACTAGTGTGAGTATTCCATTAAAACAAAACTCTATTACTCTATTAATACTTTGCATGCCCCTGAATTCATTTCATTCTGGATCTCTCACCGGAATACCTGAATCTTCTTTCATAAAAAGGACAAAGCTCCGACGCCCTACTGATGTTAATGGTCTAGCAATAGAGGCAATTACGTATGGAATTAAATTATTGAAAAAACGTTTGTATGCCTGTAGATTATAGTATGTACTCATAGAAATGTTTTGTACTCATTAAAAAATTGCATACCTGAAAAATCATTTTGTACTCGTAAAAAAAAATTACGCAAATGAAAAAACATTTTGTACTCATAAAAAAGATTTACGTACATGAAAAATCATGTTGTCCTTGTAAAAAAAAACATTTTTTTCTACCAACACAAAATCCTGGTACAAACACACAACTTTTTTCTCCAAACACAAAATCCTGATACGAATACACAACTTTTTTGGAATTAGCCAATCACCATGCTATCTCAACGTAGCCAAATCACAAAACTGCTCATTGACCTTGCAGTCAGCAAATCAACAATGAAGATGAACCCGAGTCTGCCATTTTAAAGGAAAGGAAATCACTCCACAATGGCCTCCACAATGACATGACAGCTAGTGATTGGTGTTGATAGAGAACCTCACGTGTTAAGAGCTGTCACAGTGATTACCGATAATGACAACATGTCAATGTCTTACATCGCTTGGCACTGATTGGCTCCATAACGGCAGGTGATAACATCTGCCATAACATGTCAGTATGCAACATGTAACAGCGTACAGCGATTAAAGGTCTAACATGTCAAATGTTAGACTGTCCACAATATTGTGGCAATTTATAAAAACAAATTAAATGTGTGTGTGTGTGTGTGTGTGTGGAGAGGAAATGTACTTTAGTGCACACACTAGCCCTCCCAGAAGAGTTTCCCCTCTGCTGCCCTGCTGCTGGGCCCATTCCCAGTTTAATTAATGAAAATGAGGACATCTCCCATCAGACGACACTGAACCCTAAAATAAATACTGGGGACCACTGCAGATTCAGCTTGGAGGGAGACAGAGTGGTGTGTGTGTGTGTGTGTGTGTGTGTGTGTGTGTGTTTGTGGGGGGTTAGCTCATAGAGATTGACCGGGAAAGACAAAGGAAGAGCTAGGAGGAAGGCTTTAATTCTCTTCTTCCACTTTTCCTCCTATTCTCTTCTTCTCTCTTTCTACAGAATCCCTCTTTATGTCCCTATTATATACCTCAGCCCCTCCCCCCCCACCTCCACAAACACACACACACACACACACACACACACACACAAACAAATATCACTCCCTCTCCCTGTAAAAACTCACATTTTTCATCCACCCAGGTCTTGTTCTGTCTCGTGTCAAGTCTCATGTGGCCCATTCTGGGCATCGCTGTTTACTATCCAGAGATCCAGCTCTGACTAGACTACGGCACTTGATATTCAGCACAACCCCTCATCTGTTTTCAAAAGCAACATGCACTTGTGACAGCAGGTCGAGCCTGATTTGACCAGCAACAACGGCAAAAGAAACAATGGTACACAACTGCTCCAACATACTGCCTCAGTCTCAACCTCGTCCTCACAAACTTTATCTTAAGCTTCTTGACCTTGGCTGTCTGAGCTCCCGAGTGCTTGTAGGCCCTCCTCACCCGTCCTTCTTGTAGAACTCCAGCATCATGTTGTCCGTGGCAACGCTGAGCGGGCGGCGGCTTTGGTCGGACTGCTTGCGTTCGGAGTGGTCCATGTCAGGCGAAGGCATAGAGCTGTAGTTGGCGTTGTGGTTGGTGTGCACCGGGCTGCCGTAGTTACCCGTCACATTGAACTCGATCTCTGAAGGAGGCAGTTAGAGGCCACACACAATGGTCAAGGGTCATTGTGGGTCCATGCATAATGCGGGTGTGTTTCCTAGCATGTGTGTCTAGTTGACTTATGAGTGTGTCTGTCTGTGTCTGTGTGTGTGTGTGTGTGTGTGCGTGCATATGAGTGTGTGCATTTGTATATGTGTAGTTTTCTTACCTCCAGGGAAGAACCAGTCAGCATGTTGGACAATGGGCTCCAGAATACTGACAATTTGCAGCGATACTGTGGTCATCATTTCAGTGATGTTTCTGCAGGAGAACCGGAGGAACCAGAAGAGGATGAATTAGAAACAGTATTTCAACAAACAGCAAAAACATCAGAATGCCTGAATGTCAAAAAATAAATAAATAAATAAAAAATCAATTTTCATACATACTGGGCTCAACAAACAAAACGAACAAAAAGATTGCTGTTGTCTTGTTGTCTCTAGCCTAAACTTCTCTGTTTGATTATTATACATACACACTTTTATGCTATAACATTATTTAAACATTAAAACCTGGTGTCAGATTTGATAAAGTACAAACTGACATTTCATCACTTTACTTTAATGACTCGCAAGCTGTTTAATTACTTGTAGGCCAGCCCTGACATGACTGGATATAAATCAATGTACTGTAATTAAAACTTATTTGTCTCAAACACACACACACACACACACACACACACACACACACACACACACACA
>JAGFZM010003697.1:0-15541 GCA_017657215.1 Limnothrissa miodon
CAAGCACCTCGCCAATAGGGCAGACTAGAGGATCACAGCCTCTGTCTGCACCACGTGCTGAATACATGCCACTTCAGTGTATACAACGACCTAAAAAGATCGACTCGTGCCCGCCCGAAGCGGGACCAGAGGCTGTGCACCACGGCTGGGCAGAGGCGCCAGTCGGTTGCACGCGGAAAACCCCTGGAGAGGAGGTCCGCGCCTGTGTTGCGCACACCGGGCAAGTGCGACGCCCTGATCGACAGGAAGTGGCGGGAGGCCCAGGTGAGCAGCTTGTACGGCAGGCGAAACAGGTCCGGACAGCGCTGACAGAACAGAGAGCGTCCTCCGGCCTGGGCCGGGGCTCATTGTGAAACATTGCCCCAGAGGGGCGATAGTGTGTGTGCGGAGTGCTTGTGAACAAGGCAAACTCAGTGCCCCATGAGGGAGTGAGATCAGAGAGGACCGCCGAAGCGGGGGGGAACGCTCCGAGCTGGGGACTGCAGAGCGGGGACCCGTGCCTCTTAGAGCACACAGAGGCATAGCAGTCAATGGATGGTGATCGCATGACATGCTCTGCCGTGCACACGTGATCGTATCAGGATCGCTGTGGCCTCTTGCGCCGCTCCTGGCTAGTTGTGACGGTTGGCGGGAGCTGCGCGTCCGCGTGAGCGAGAGCGCTGCCAAGCAGGTTGCGACCCAGTAGCCGGCGGTGGCGCGGCTTTGGGCGCGTCCGCCTTCTTCTTCTGCTGCGTCCGTTGAGGCGCGCGAGCACGCATCTGAGGGGTAGCGGGAGCGGCTGATTGAGGCGGCGCACGCTTAGAAAGCACGGGTTGCAGGGCCTGAGCCACCGACTTCGTTTTCTCCAAGCGATTGCGCTGTAGTTCCAGCGCCTGGCCAAACAGAGCATTAGCGGAGTTGGTAGCGTTCATAAGATGTCTCTTCTCCTTCTCTGGCATAGACGAAAGGTTCAGCCAGAGGTGCCTGTCTATGATGACCAAAGAGCCAAGGGAGCGCCCGTCGGCTTTAATGGCCGCCCTGATGGCCAGCGAGGTGAGAGCGGTAGCTCTGCGCAGCTGATGGAGGGTTCGGTCCGACGGCTGCGCCGAGAGATCTGCCACCAGTTCCTCAGACAGAGAGGAGAAAGGCGGTGTTCATCGCCCTTATCGCCTGGACTGTACAGATGAAGGCCTTGGAGACGAGCTTCTCCGTGCGCTGGCACGGCTTTGAAGGAAGCTCGGGAGGCGATGTCCAGGTGGTGGCGGAAGATGGTGCTAGACAGCCAGCGCCCGCATCTTCAACGCGAGGGAGCTGCATGAGACCACTGGCCGCGTGAAATGCCGCGTGTCCCTGGATAGGGGCAATGGCGGCGAAGGGAGCCTCCCAGGAGGCCTGCGCATTAGCCACGACCGTGGGGTGAGCAGGGAGCGGGAGGGCATCCGGAGAGGGGAGCGCGCCGGAGAAGGGGTCGAAACGCCCTCCCGGACAGCGCTGAGGCGGAGGCAGGCCTAGCCTGCTAGCCGCCAACGAAGCTAGCTCAGAAGCTAACTGGACGGCGTGAGTTTTCAAAATCGGTGGCAAATCTTCCACGGTGGCGCAACCTTTAGCGGAGAGGAAGGAAGCGAGCTCCTCCCCGTCCACAGCTTCGATAACTGGGTTGTCATCGTCGCCCTGAGGCAGCAAAGTAGCCGCGCGGGCAAAGGCAGCGCCGATGGAGCTAGCAGGGCTAGCCTGGTGGGCCGCGGTTAGCTGACTAGCTGGTAGCTGACTAGCCGCTGAGAAGCTAACCGACGGCCGAATAGCCACTGAAGACCGGTTGATTAGCACATCCGGGTGCGAGGACGCCGGGGGAAAATCGATAGACTGGCAGGCGGGGAGAGCACTGACGGCAACGGGGGTAGAAGCTGCCCCTGGACTACCAGTGGAACCCACGAAAAATGCCGCTCTGTTGGCAATAGCCGCAGGGGAGAGCAAGCCGAGCAGAGATCTGGTCGCGAAAAGGCGAGCATAGCATGCTCGCTCCCCATACAGATGAAACATATAGCATAGCGGTCGGAGATCGCCATGTGACGATCACAGTCGGTACAACGACGAGTAGCCATCTTGCGTCTCGAGGTACCAGAAGTTAGGGACCTGCGTGAGCACTTGGAGCAAGACGGAATCCCTCGGAGAGCTTTGAAAAAAGCTTTTGTGGTGGGCTTTCAAAAAAGCCATTGGTTTTTAGAATATTTGCTAAAGCAAACGGAAAAAACGACTCAGAAACACACGCAGTAGGCGAGGTGAAAGAGGCAAAGAGGACCTGAAGCGTAAGCGCAGTCAATATATAGACTTTCTGACGTCACGCAGGGCTGTCTAAGTAGTTGTTACTGCCCTTTTTTCAAAGGGTTGGTGAAAATTGACTTCAGAAAAGTAGGAGATGATAGGCATCATCCACTCATACGTTTCGGCTTCGAAACGAAAGAGAACTGGGAGCTAAAAATGTTTTGTCATTGATCTCATGGAAGGATTCATTCCACAAAGCACTTGGCAAATGAAATCAAAAGAGATACCTGGCATAACTGATAAGGTCATTGCTTGTTGTATTTGTCTTCATCCTGGTCTGAAGGCTCATTTATAAAGAGCAATAAGCCAATTGCAATTGCAAAAGCAATTGGCCATGATAGCCATCCATAGAGCATCATCACAGTGCTAATACAAGAGCTAATGCTAAATTATTTTTAATAACTAATGCAGGGCATTGTCCTTTTTTGTCTTTTGTTGTGTATTTCACATATGGCCTACACACTCTGCTATATTAAATAGATCATAACTAGATAACTGACACAACCAGTCATTAGATGTCCAACCTCTCTTGTCTTCCTGCATTGTTTTCATGGCTATTTAGTGCAGGCAACCGTGTCAGTTTTGCACTCTAGATTTCTTTTTCTTTTAATTTTAATTTTTCCTCAGCCACAATCAAGGTTTACCCTTCCTAAGTGAAACGTCTGTGAGTATGTATAAGGAGAAAAAATTATAATTTAAGGGCAAATGCATGTAAATAATTAAAGTGGGAAGACGGTAGAGGACAGCCGGTGTCCTGGTCAGTTTTCTGCAGTGTTTTTGTTGTGCCTTGTTGGGTTTTATGTTCAGTGCCAAGAAATGTAAAGTTTACTTTCTTTATTTTACACGTTACATGAGTTAGAAACAAATTTCATCCATGCAGCTGAAAGTTTTTTTTACCGCGTACACACACACCATCTTTTGCCCTGGCCAATAGAGTAAACAGATTTGTTACACTATGCATGTTTAAAAAAAAAAAAAAAAAGATCTTTAGCATTTGAATAATTTGGGCCAGAATAATTAATATAAAAGTGGTGGGTATTTTGGGCCTTCATAATTTGCTAAATATGTACTGACAGAATATTTTATTCTTTTTCATATTTTATTGCTATTCGATTGCACGGCATGGGGTACAGTAGACACAGGAATCCACCCGAATCCTTAGTGCTGCTCCCCTGGGTGCAGAAATGACATGCTTTGCTTGTGCCCTGGCTAGATGACAGAGGAGGCTGGAAACAACTTCTGAAAAAGAAATTGTCCACAAAGCAGAAATTTGATCTGATTTCAAGAACGAGTTACTCAGGAAGTCCTAACACTAATAGAATCAAAAGGACGAGAGTTTATTTTGATATGTGGTTTGAGAAAAGAGATCATGTAAAATTTCACCTATACAAATGAATAGCATGGATTGTATTGATACTATTCATTTCTGCAAACTCAAAGCAAACCTTTTCACAACATGTTTGTTCCATAAACTAGCAGGTAACTTTGTTGGCTGTGTTAGATATCTGTGTGATAAACTCATTGAGTAATCCAACAGAGATGAATGGGTGTGAAATCACAGGCACTTTGTATTCATCCATACAGTTAATAGTAGTATTTTCATGTCAATTTTCTTGTGAACCACAGCAACTTGCTAACATGGTTGGAAAGGTCAGGTCATACAGGAAATGTGTTTGACATCTGTGTGGCGAAAATGAGTAAATTAAGAAGAATGTGTGTGTCTACTCAAAAGGGCACCTAACATGAAGAAGCAAAAAGGGCCAAAACACCCACAAAACACACATGCCAGAAATATAATATATATAATAAAGCCTTTGTGTGTGTGTGTGTGTGTGTGTGTGTGCATGATGTACGGTAATAGATACACACACCTGTGTGTGTGTGTATGTATATGGATGTGTGTGTGTGTGTGTGTATGTCAATGTGTGTGTGTGTGTGTTAGATGTACGGAAGAGACTTTAGGCGAAAGGCTGCAGTGAAGAGTGGGAGGAGGAAGAGGAGGAGGAGGATTGCCTGAGTGATGCGACTATTGACTGATGGCTGCCAGAGCGGAAGAAGCTCACTGATAAAAGTCTGAGGAGAGACGGAGGGGTCAGGAGAGAGCAGTGAGGGATGAGAAGAAAAGGGAGGAGAGGTAGAAGGAAAGATGGACAGAGCAGGGGACGGAGGGAGAGAGAGAGATAGAGAGAGCAATGAGGGTCAGGGGAGAGGTGTGGGAGATTGGACTGGAAAATACATTGAATGGAGAGGAAGAGAAGGAGAGAAAGAAAATGAAAAAAGAAGATAGACGTCTGATAATGAAACTTGGCGAAAGAGGGTGCACGCTGATCTGTGGTCAACCATAAAATTTGTAGACTCTCTCTTTTTCTCTTTCTCTCTCTCTCTCTCTCTCTCTCTTACACACATACACACACACACATCGCCTGCATCTCTCCTACTTTGACATGTAACCACATACAAACATGGGGGGTTGTTTTGGTGCTGGTTAAGATTTAATGTCAACTCAAGCCCGTGGGCACAGGTGGAGAGGAGAGCGGCGGAAGGAGAGAAAGAGGAGGGGAAAGGGGGAGGGGAGGGGGACTTTAAAGTGTGCACACAAGCAAAACGCTAGAATCTGCAAGAAACAAGACAAGCTGTTGGTCCGAGACCTTTACGGAGATTAAAGACCGCGAGGAGCGGCACCGACATCAAAGAGCTGGCCTGAGAATTAGGATAAAACGAGCCGTGATCTACAGGCTATAAATCAGGCCGCACGCTGGATCTGAATGGAAATGTGGCAGCGTTTGACACCCATTCTAAAAACAGCACTTGCCTCCCCCTTCCTCTTCTGCTTAACATAAGCATCTTGAAAAACAAATCTTGCCGTGGGAGAAATGTAGTCACGGTGAACCCGTAACAGATTCAGAGCGTGCGTTGGAGCACGTACACACACACACACACACACACACACATACTCATACACAAAAATAGAGAGATTTTCACACCGCTTCCCATCCTGTTCACTTCTCTCCGGTGACAATTTTAGTAAACGGCGGCACCAAACAAGCCTGTCTCAGGCATTGCAGCCAATTACATGCAGCGTGAATTATATACATAGACCTAAGGTTACTGTCGTGATGGAGGGGAAGGACTAGGGGAAGCAATCAATATATGCGCATGGGATGAGTGGGATAGATAGAAAGGGAGAGAGAGAGGGGAGAGAAAGAGAAGGCATTACACCTAGATAAAAAGGAGAGAAAGAATGCGAAAGGATGAAGATGGAGATACAGTAGAGAGAGAGAGGAAAAAAATTAAAGGGGAGGTAGACATAGAGAGAGTAACAAAACGAGAAAAGGCAAAAAAAGGGGACAAAGAGAAAGAGGGGTGAGAGAGAGTTACATAGAGAAGGAGAAAAAGAAGGTGAAAGGTGGGGGGTAGATAGAGAGAGAGAGAAAGAGAGTGAGTTCCTCCTTCCATTTCCTCTTTATGCTGTTATCTTAAGACTCGACAATCATTTGCCTTGAGTGTCATTGTGCACAGAAATGTTAAGAAGTCAACCCATTGTTATGCCACTGTTATTTTCGCCTGTGTTCCCATGCATGTGCACACACACACACACACACACACATTCTCTCTCACACACAAAAAACACACACATTCTCAAACAAACAAACACACTAATGGATAAGTACAAGAAAGGATGAAACAAAAAAAGTCCACATCTACATCCTTACACAAAAAAATGTACTCTCGCTCTCTTTTCCTCTCCCTCTGTCTGTCTTTCTGTTCCTCTCTCTTTCTCTTTATTTAGGTCTCCTTCACATGCAAGGACACTCACATGCATATTCATGCACATTTTTTACACATACAGAAACACAACATATTTAAGGCGCAAGTGCAGATATAAACACCCGTGCACACACACGCACACACACACGCACACACACACACACAAACAGCGCCTGTGGTTATCTGTTTGTTAGTAATGGTTGGGGGATTTGCAGGCGGGGCAAGGTCTGGCGCTGCTGCAGTGTCTCTCCTGAGGGGTGATGCAGTCTATCAGCACAGGGATTATTTGGCAGCACTGACACAGCTATTGATCAGGCAATGTAATCAGGATCAAAGTGAGATATGTCTATAATCCCCCTCTGGCCTCCCTCCCTCCCTCTCTCTCTCTCTTTCCCTCCCTCTCTCTCCTTCTGCCAGCGCTGGCCTGTCACTCCCTCTCTGTCTCTCCTGAGAGGGTGCCAGCGAGATTAGATTATTTATGTGCGCTTGTATCGTCATATCAACAGCCAGTTCAAACGTTTGCTTGGATGATCCGTCAGTCTGTGTCGCGGCCCCCGCGACAAACAAAAGTGACCGAAATAGACGGTGGGGGGCGGACAGCAGGCAGGAGGAATAGAGGGATGGAGGGAGAAAAAGAGAGGGATGGAGGGAGAGAACGTGGGAGGGTGGAGGAAAAGCGATCAGCTAAATCCCACCCCTGCACCGCGAACCCCAACCCTACCTCGAGCACAGCGTTCTCCTCAGCTGATGGCTGAGGCTCCAGCTCAATTGAGCGTTGAGGAGAAACACCAGTGCTATTTTATGGCAGCGTTGTCAGCACCCCCTGCTAATTTGGCCCCCCGCTCTCTTGCTTGGCTGCATCATGCTATTTGCAATTAGCAATTAGTACCTTGGCCATATCCTCATCCAAAACACCCCCACTCACCCCTCCACCCACCCACCCACACACACACACACACACACACAACCAGCCACCAAGCAGCTATACTTCTCACAGGTCTATTTTGTTAAATAGAGAGGAGTTTTGGAGAGGACGAGGAAGCGGAAGTCACGACGCGGCGGCCACTCTTTCAGGCCCAAAAGCAGTCATGTAATCTCAGCGGACTGGGATTTAATTTAAAACTGATTGTGAAGCTCTTCTGCTCTCCTACTCTCATCTCTCTCTCTCTCTCTCTCTCTCTCTCTTTCTGTCTCTCCCCTTGTCCTTTCTCTCTCTCTCTGTCCAATATTTTGTTCCTCCTACTCTGTTTCTCTCTCTCCCTTGCTCTCTCACTCTCATTCTCCTTCTCTCAAAGGAGCACCTTTTTGCCAAGGAATCTCCTATTCTCTGAGTTCCGGCACGTCTTCCATTTTGAAGTCACTGCACACTACACACACACACATACACATACGCACAAAATAATAGCTTTCACAGAATTATGTACTCAGTGACAATCAATCTGTGTGAGTGAGGGATGCTGGCGGTCTGTGAGCTCGGCCCGTAGAGTGACTCGTGTTATGCTGTTCACACAACGCCCTTGATCACTCCTTCCGCCCTCCACCGACCTTGCGCGGCTGACCGGACAACAAACGAACACTGCAGCAAAAAATAAATAAATGAACACCACGCACACACACACACACACACATGCATCTGCTCCGCTCCACAGCCCTCCTCTTTAATATGCCACAGTCGTTACTGCAGTCACACTCCACGGCCACCTGGAGCTGAGGAATGGCTACACACACACACACACATACACACACAAACAGATTAGGTTCTCCATCCTATCACAGTGATTGTGTGAGAAAAGCAGGTGGATGTGGATAGTTGATTAAATTTGCCTTTTGAAGAGAAAAGCTATTGTTTGATAGTAAAGTGATGAAAGGCGTTTTGCCGCTATTCACAGTAAAGCAAGAGCACAGGACATGTGACTGAGGGAAAAAAGAGTAAGAAGGGAAAAAAAGCAGGAAATTAATGACGTTTGTGGAGGTCACCGCATATAACATTCCATGTCAGCGTGTTCACGCTATGTGTGTGAGTGTGTGTGTGTATGTGCGCGTGGGGCAAACCTATCTGCATACTAAACGCGTTTTTTACACTGTGCGGTAAATGAATTATAGAGAGTTTTAGCATTCAAACAAGATCTGTGAAATCTCCCTCACCGCCAGGCCCTTTTAAAAGTATCAGGCTCTCAGCTATGTGCGAAATGACGCATCACAGCTATTGTTCCACCTCTGCTCCCTGGAGGGTCAGAAAAAGAGGAGAGAGAGAGGGAGGGGTGGTAAGATAGAGAGAGGTAGAGACGAGAGGGAGAGAGAGAGAGAGAAACGGAGAGGGAAGAATCGCTGATTCTAATCACAGAAGCAGAAAGACGAACCTCAGCAAAAGGAAGTCATTAAAAATGAACAATAAGACGTCAGCCCCCGGAGTGACTAGCATCATTACAAGCCCGCCTTCACACGAACTACAGCTAACCTGCACCAGATAAGTTCCAAAACGAAACATTGCTGTTGTCCAAGCCCACACAGTCACCTCCACAGAACGAGTTCAATGTACGCTGTGAGCTGGCCTGATTTAGCAACTTTTAATGACATGCGCTCACTACTTAATACATCCTTGCCCCAACTTGCCCTGCCGAATAGTTACAGAATATCCCGTCTTCACAAAACCTGGGCTTCAGTTTATCCCTATTTTAATGCCTGTTTATTCAAGTCAATGATTGATCAGTCATCGCAATGTAAAAAATCTCCTTGCAAGTCTAGATAGTTATACAGTATGTATTCTAAAAGTATGTATTCTAAACAATATATATATATGGTTATTCGTTTTTTTTCTGTGTAGTGTTTTCCCATTCCTTTTAAATGTAATATTGACCCAGGTCTCTGGCAGGCAAATCTCTGAGCTGTGGGCTTGGTGTGCTGCTTTCCCTGCTGTGCAGAGGGCATGGGCAGCATGGCTGGAGGTCAACCCTGCGGGCAGTCCCCGGGCAAGGGCACCGCGGCCACTCACCTGGCCGCAGCAACGGCACTATTTATAAACCCGGCTGGGCCGGTCGGATGGCCACTCGGCTGGGGTCAGCGAGATCCCAAGCTGTTTCCAGACGGCATCGTCGGCAGCGGCATCACCGACAAAAAAAAGAAAGTAAAAAACACTGACGTCTAAAAATGGCTTCCCAAGAGCCTCGCCTGGGAGACATGGAAATAAAGCTAATGAAGTCTACTCCGCCGTGACACGCGCGCAGATTTAATATGACCTCTGTCGTAACAAATCACATTTTAGCCGACGCTTTCATCTCGAGTGGCTTGACTGTACAGTGGAACGCAGAACAGTAGCGCTGCTTTACACGTGCCCTCCTGCGGGATATGACCCCTTGAACCCACCCCCCATCCCCCTCTCTCTTTCTCCCTCTCTCCCTCTGCCTCGGCCAGCACCCTGGTCTACCCACTGAGCCACAGAGGCTCCAAATAGGTCAAATGAGCTTAAATTAGATTCTGCCACTCTTGAGAAGTCGCATCTGCTCCCCAATGCTGTTGGGATGACTCACCATTTTTTTTTTTTTGTCTGAGCATGTTAAGCGAAGAGCGGGATCACTGACATGTGGAGACTGATGACGACAGTTGGTTTATGGCAAATAGAGGACAGAATATATACCGTGCCTAATTATCTGTGTTGTCCAACCACTATCGGTCACAAATCAAATAAAGGGGTCCCAAATCCCAAATAAAGGGAGTGAGAAACAACAGTAACAATGCAACCTGATTTTATCCTCCACGAAGAAGGAAAAAAACAGTCTCCCTTTCATCCCTGTTTATTTATTTCACTCATTCTCTCTCTCTGTCTTTCACTCTCTCCATCACTGTGTATCAAGCTGTCCATCGGACTGTGTTTACTGCTGCTAAAACTAATTGCCTTTAAGTGTCTCTTTGCCCTGACAAAATCAAATCGATCAGGGGAAGAATTGACTTCTGCGCCCCTCCTTCTCTCCTTTGCCACTTCCTGGTCCGGCTTCACTCTGCTTCACCTTGTATACCTCATCTGAGCCCTCTGCCCGTCTCATCTCACAGAGCAGAGCAATGCCATCGATCCCACACACACACACACACACACACGTCCTCACCCCACCCCTTACTAAATCATGTCTTTTGCCCACAGCCTTGTCTGGCAACCATCTGAGCCAAGAACCAAAAACACAGACATTCAAGATGAGAAAAGGAGAGAGGTAGATGGGGGGGGGGGGGGGGGGGAGTAGGACAAGCATCCACAAATTATATCAAATTAGGAACAACAACATCATGACCCATGCAATCCAATATTATTTATTCCCTTTGTTGTTTGTAGCTGAAACCAAATACTTACATTGCATTTACAGACTCCTTGGGGTAATGCTTTGCAGTAGATTATGACCTGTGAAGTCTTTTGTAAGGAATAAATCATTGACAAAAAACAGTAAATTTACTGAAAGTCAACGGTCAAGCTGTCGGGTTGCTATTCCGTCTAGATTGTACCATATTCTGGGGTTTTTCTTCCTACCGACCATACCTAGTGAGCCTATCATTGGATAACGGAAAACGATTACATTATAAAATGTGGTTGTTAGTGAGCCTGATTAACTTGTCGGAGCAAAGAGGATAAAACATTTTTAGTAAGCACAGCGCAGGACTCAAGGATTTTACCTTTAAAACACACCGGGAAATGTTTTTTGTTTTTTATTTCCATTGTTGCCTGCAGCAGAAAATGGTGCTGGGACATCTCTAATCATTTTGCAGCGTTTATCCAGTGCTAAACCACAAGGGTAAACTGTGGTGAGGATCATCACAACACTCATGGGATGTTGCGTTTAACTGCTTTTGACTCTTAGCGTGTATAAATGTAACACTTGGAATGTGCCGATAAAGCCATTATCACACTTTCCTCGCAATAAAACTGCTAATCACGTGCCACCCCGAGCTGACTCGATCCAGTTTCTGTAATTAGATATATGAGTCCACATACTATTTGTGAGAATAATGTCATGAGCAGCCAGTCATAAAATCACTTATACATCATGACAGTCCCGCTCGTTTGGACCATTTTGTTTATGACTAATGACATATAGAAAGGCCACTCTCTCTCTCGCTCACTCTGTGCTGACGATGATTGAGGATATGGTAACTCACTGCAGTGAGCTCAGTAAGCCTGCGATATGAGCAAAATGCCGATCCGTATCACTTTTAGCACCTGCGCACTAAAAGACTTGAGGAGCACAAAGCCGTGCTGATTCTGAGCAGTGGGCAGAATGATTAGTGGCTCTCGTTGTGGAGAGGAGAGGCAAAGAGCTTTGTCGGTCTTTTTGAAGCTTTTTCCTCCCCACCTCTCTTTCTCCCGTCCTGTCCTCTCCTCTCATCTCCCCTGTTCTCCCAAAGACACCTCAGAACGCTGAGTGTTATCGACGTCCATGCAGCCTTCTCTTGTTTCCGCCCCTTGTGCATTTTGTTACTCAGCACACAGGAGATCATCATTAAGTGCCTTTTAAACTAGATAAATGAGGACAGCACTCAGACGAAGTTAAACTTGGCAATTTACGGGCCACTTTCAGGCAAACAGCTTCGGGACTTCAGTCTATATCTTTTGAAGACGGGCCGCGGAATGCACTTGCTGGGCACAGACACTGCAATCAAACGTGGTGTGCGCGTGCGCGTGTGTGTGTGCGTGTGTATGTGTTTATGTCGTCGCTGCTTCTAGCTTTTTGTCTGGAATAATAAGAATTTGCCATTTGGTGCCACATGACAGGCCCTTGCGTGAGAAGGGAAAAGAAACGGCACAACCTGATCAATCCCGGCTCTTGGTAGCACCTAATTGTTATGACAGAGAAGGCCAACGTTCTAGCGCGGCCTCAGGCAGGACGTGAGGCTGGCTCTCCCTCTTAGACACGCCTCCTTCTCTGCAGAGCTCTGACGTTCTCAGAAGCAAACTGGGGGAATAACAAGAACAAGAGTGCACTTCCCGTGCTCTTTGCATGCATTGCAAACTGCTTATCAGGGGATCCTGATTGCCCTTTGGCACTGGGTTTTAAATTGGGAAGTGCAGTACATCGTGACAGAACATTTCTGCAGCCATGCAGAATTATAATATACATTAAAAGCTCGAGACAACTTTTTTTTTTGTTCTTCCTACCCTCATTCCTTGCGACTAATATCCAAGGGGCACGCACAGATTGGAGCTTATTTTAACACTAGATGATGCTCTACACAGTGACGTCACAGTGATGGCAGAGCACAGGCCTTTGCTGTGCATGGCAATTTTTTTTTTGTTGCTCCTTGGAAGAGAAGCCTGCAAGCTACTGGTGACATTTTGATATTTGAAAGAAAAAGATGGAACAAAACACTCTAGCCCTTTTCACATAATCTCACGTTTTAGGCTGACGAATGCCATACAAATTAGGCCCTATTTCATTTATTTCTCAGACATTCAATTGCCTCTTAATTGAAGAAGAATCCATAATTTTGACTCCTGCTATCTAACCTTACTGGCTCCTGATTATCCCCATTAATATGAATGACTTGTAGCCTACACAGACCACTGCAGTGATAGAACCCTCTAGACTTGAACAACCTAAAGGTTTTATCGACTAGCTCCGGTTACAGTAAATATACCAAGAATGGATTATTAAAGGCTATAAGTATTTTCATGAATGCACAAGAGATTTAGAGTCTATCAATACTTAAGCTTAATTAAACCTGTCAGGTAAAAAAGCCCAATAACTATTTCTAAAGGGCAACAGATGTTCACATGATTCAAATAATCATCAGCCTGAGTTCACAGTGCACCATTCTCGTGAGTATCACCCTTAATGGAAACAGCCCTGTTCTTTGGCTCTGAGTACTGTTGGTAAGCATAAGAATGACAGAACTTGCCACCGAGCACTTAACACCAACGTATGACGGCATACACACACTTCAACTAGCACAGCCTTGTGTTTGCACTGCGACAAAGACTTGAAATGGTGTCCATGGCGATCCCTTTGAAGGATATTATCTCCCAGTTTCCCCCAGTACACTTTAGCTGTCTGACACTGAACCCAGTGCTCTCTCTCTCTCTCTTTCTCTCGATCTCTCTCTGGGCGGCTGGATGTAGGTAAAGCTACATTGTTTTTATTTTTCAATTTCCCCCTCTCTCTCTCTCTCTCTCTCTCTCTCTCCGTGTGAGTTACTGGCTGATCTGGATGTGTGACATACTGGCCTTTATAGCATAAGTCTTCTCACCCCCAGCAGACCCCAGTAAAGAGTGCCCTGCCTGGCGCTTAGAGAAAGGTCAGGCCTCAGGATCCCACGAATCCCTTTCTCAGAAAATCAGATCAGAAGCCCAAAGCACATGTTTAGAGGGGTAAAACAAAAACAAACGAACAAGCAAACAACAATTTCAAGGATTTACAACTCTTGAGTTTTATCCCATCTCTGGGTTTAACTCTTACTTGAGTGTTATCCCATCTCTGTCTTTAACTCATCTCTGTGTTAAACTCTTACTTGAGTGTTATCCCATCTCTATGTTTAACTCATCTCTGTGTTTAACTCTTACATGAGTGTTATCCTATCTTTGTGTTTAACTCATCTCTGAGATTTTCGCTTACTTGAGTGTTATCCCATCTCTGCTTTTTACTCATAATTGAGTCTCATCCCATTACTGGGTTTTATTCTCTCACATAGAAATGCATGTTTTGCGTTAGTGACTCATGTATGTGACAAATAAACTCCTTGAATCCTTGAAATACACACAAAGCACAAACACATTGTTTTTGTCTTTGGAAACAAACTTGGAAGAAAGAAGGAAAGAAAAGGCTACAATGGTTATGTCTTTCTTTTTTCTCTCTCTCCCTCCCTCTCCCTCTCAGCCTGAGCTCCAGCATCTACCTCAGATGAGCCCTGAGAGCATGCAGTACTTATGTGCAGTTTTTTCTTCCTTCTCGTGCCCTTACCTCTATTATTACTTTTTTAAATCTTTTAACAGCTGATGAATAATTGATGGTGATGAATATTTTAATGTTCTGCGCCGACAGGGAGAGCGTAAGCGATAGACGGCGGACATGAGGAGAGAAAGAAACAGAGATGGATAGAGAGAGAGAGAAAAGGAGAGAGGATGGCTGAGGGATAGACAGACGTTATGGTACACGGAAGAAAGGTATATTCTCCACGGTCCTAACCCCACGGCCACCCTAACACCCCAAGTCCCACAGACCTGCTGAGTCATCAACCAGTGGAGAGAAGGGAAACGATGTGAACGCTGGCAGGAAGAGCAGGAGTGTAACACCTTTCAACTCGCCTTCTTTTTCACTCACATTTTTTGTGTGTGATTATGTGTAGTTTGGCTGTGGTTTCTTTTTTTTTTTTCAAAATGGCTTTCAAAATGCTGTATTTGAAACATATGAGTAACACTATCTGATCTCCTCCTGAGTCCTTGAGACAAACTGCTGAAGGCTGTGCGCTGAAGGGAGAGGGCAATCAGCGCTAAAGCATCCAGCTGGATCTGTGATTCCCCAAGCATTTATATTTGCTTGGATAATTAATAGGAAGGGAGCTGCCTTTTGACCAAAGGCCGAGAGGAGAAGGCAATATCCCGAGGGCATTAAGGAAGATGTGAGTATGCCTTCTAAATGACAAATTTCCATTCAGGCCATGAAGTCTTAGTATCCTAGAGAAGTGTGTGCATGCTTGTCTGTGTGTGTGTGTGTGTGTGTGTGTGTGTGTGTGTATGTGTGACAGGGGATGGAGAGAGTGAGAGGGAGTGAGGGAGACATCCACTGTCCAATCGTGGAGGAGGACAAGGTCAAAAACACTGTGCTCAGTCACACACTCTGCACGTCCTCACGGTGGCTTGGGGTTGGGGGTATGGGAGCGGAGGCAAGGCAAGGCGGGCAATGCCAATCAGCTTCCCCAGCAGCCCTTCCGCCAAGGAGAGAGGGCTGAGAGAGGCCTTGGCTCCCGTACCGTCTCCTCACCAAATAATGATCTGATGAGGCAGGCTCTCACTGGCGCCTCGTGGGAAACAGACTTTTCTCATGAGAGCATCCTCCTGCCCGTACAAATATGTCCTCTCCTTGACTGCTGCGTTCATTGATTAACATTTCTGCCTGTCTCTTCGCGGCGGCATGCATGGCCACGCTTTCTGGACGAAAGGTGGAACAATAACACCCGTGCATGAGCCGGATGCAACACTACTGGCTTGAGCCCAGTGCCAATGCTTGGAGTACTGCTGTGAGAAGTGGAAAGGCTTGAGTAGAGTGGATGGGGGCAGAGGCTAGGGTGGGCTAGGGCAAAGGCTGGGGCAGAGGCTGGGGCTAGAGTTAAGAGCTGAGGTTGGGGCTGGGGTGCACTAGCGCAAAGGCTTGGGTTAAGGTTATGGCTAAGGATGATTGTAAGGATGGGGCTGGGGCTAAGGCTTGGGCTAAAGATGAGGGTAAGGATGGGACTTGGGTTGTCTAAGGCTGGGTCTAGAGATGAGGGTAAGGATGGGACT
>JAGFZM010003698.1:0-13159 GCA_017657215.1 Limnothrissa miodon
CAAGCACCTCGCCAATAGGGCAGACTAGAGGATCACAGCCTCTGTCTGCACCACGTGCTGAATACATGCCACTTCAGTGTATACAACGACCTAAAAAGATCGACTCGTGCCCGCCCGAAGCGGGACCAGAGGCTGTGCACCACGGCTGGGCAGAAGCGCCAGTCGGTTGCACGCGGAAAACCCCTGGAGAGGAGGTCCGCGCCTGTGTTGCGCACACCGGGCAAGTGCGACGCCCTGATCGACAGGAAGTGGCGGGAGGCCCAGGTGAGCAGCTTGTACGGCAGGCGAAACAGGTCCGGACAGCGCTGACAGAACAGAGAGCGTCCTCCGGCCTGGGCCGGGGCTCATTGTGAAACATTGCCCCAGAGGGGCGATAGTGTGTGTGCGGAGTGCTTGTGAACAAGGCAAACTCAGTGCCCCATGAGGGAGTGAGATCAGAGAGGACCGCCGAAGCGGGGGGGAACGCTCCGAGCTGGGGACTGCAGAGCGGGGACCCGTGCCTCTTAGAGCACACAGAGGCATAGCAGTCAATGGATGGTGATCGCATGACATGCTCTGCCGTGCACACGTGATCGTATCAGGATCGCTGTGGCCTCTTGCGCCGCTCCTGGCTAGTTGTGACGGTTGGCGGGAGCTGCGCGTCCGCGTGAGCGAGAGCGCTGCCAAGCAGGTTGCGACCCAGTAGCCGGCGGTGGCGCGGCTTTGGGCGCGTCCGCCTTCTTCTTCTGCTGCGTCCGTTGAGGCGCGCGAGCACGCATCTGAGGGGTAGCGGGAGCGGCTGATTGAGGCGGCGCACGCTTAGAAAGCACGGGTTGCAGGGCCTGAGCCACCGACTTCGTTTTCTCCAAGCGATTGCGCTGTAGTTCCAGCGCCTGGCCAAACAGAGCATTAGCGGAGTTGGTAGCGTTCATAAGATGTCTCTTCTCCTTCTCTGGCATAGACGAAAGGTTCAGCCAGAGGTGCCTGTCTATGATGACCAAAGAGCCAAGGGAGCGCCCGTCGGCTTTAATGGCCGCCCTGATGGCCAGCGAGGTGAGAGCGGTAGCTCTGCGCAGCTGATGGAGGGTTCGGTCCGACGGCTGCGCCGAGAGATCTGCCACCAGTTCCTCAGACAGAGAGGAGAAAGGCGGTGTTCATCGCCCTTATCGCCTGGACTGTACAGATGAAGGCCTTGGAGACGAGCTTCTCCGTGCGCTGGCACGGCTTTGAAGGAAGCTCGGGAGGCGATGTCCAGGTGGTGGCGGAAGATGGTGCTAGACAGCCAGCGCCCGCATCTTCAACGCGAGGGAGCTGCATGAGACCACTGGCCGCGTGAAATGCCGCGTGTCCCTGGATAGGGGCAATGGCGGCGAAGGGAGCCTCCCAGGAGGCCTGCGCATTAGCCACGACCGTGGGGTGAGCAGGGAGCGGGAGGGCATCCGGAGAGGGGAGCGCGCCGGAGAAGGGGTCGAAACGCCCTCCCGGACAGCGCTGAGGCGGAGGCAGGCCTAGCCTGCTAGCCGCCAACGAAGCTAGCTCAGAAGCTAACTGGACGGCGTGAGTTTTCAAAATCGGTGGCAAATCTTCCACGGTGGCGCAACCTTTAGCGGAGAGGAAGGAAGCGAGCTCCTCCCCGTCCACAGCTTCGATAACTGGGTTGTCATCGTCGCCCTGAGGCAGCAAAGTAGCCGCGCGGGCAAAGGCAGCGCCGATGGAGCTAGCAGGGCTAGCCTGGTGGGCCGCGGTTAGCTGACTAGCTGGTAGCTGACTAGCCGCTGAGAAGCTAACCGACGGCCGAATAGCCACTGAAGACCGGTTGATTAGCACATCCGGGTGCGAGGACGCCGGGGGAAAATCGATAGACTGGCAGGCGGGGAGAGCACTGACGGCAACGGGGGTAGAAGCTGCCCCTGGACTACCAGTGGAACCCACGAAAAATGCCGCTCTGTTGGCAATAGCCGCAGGGGAGAGCAAGCCGAGCAGAGATCTGGTCGCGAAAAGGCGAGCATAGCATGCTCGCTCCCCATACAGATGAAACATATAGCATAGCGGTCGGAGATCGCCATGTGACGATCACAGTCGGTACAACGACGAGTAGCCATCTTGCGTCTCGAGGTACCAGAAGTTAGGGACCTGCGTGAGCACTTGGAGCAAGACGGAATCCCTCGGAGAGCTTTGAAAAAAGCTTTTGTGGTGGGCTTTCAAAAAAGCCATTGGTTTTTAGAATATTTGCTAAAGCAAACGGAAAAAACGACTCAGAAACACACGCAGTAGGCGAGGTGAAAGAGGCAAAGAGGACCTGAAGCGTAAGCGCAGTCAATATATAGACTTTCTGACGTCACGCAGGGCTGTCTAAGTAGTTGTTACTGCCCTTTTTTCAAAGGGTTGGTGAAAATTGACTTCAGAAAAGTAGGAGATGATAGGCATCATCCACTCATACGTTTCGGCTTCGAAACGAAAGAGAACTGGGAGCTAAAAATGTTTTGTCATTGATCTCATGGAAGGATTCATTCCACAAAGCACTTGGCAAATGAAATCAAAAGAGATACCTGGCATAACTGATAAGGTCATTGCTTGTTGTATTTGTCTTCATCCTGGTCTGAAGGCTCATTTATAAAGAGCAATAAGCCAATTGCAATTGCAAAAGCAATTGGCCATGATAGCCATCCATAGAGCATCATCACAGTGCTAATACAAGAGCTAATGCTAAATTATTTTTAATAACTAATGCAGGGCATTGTCCTTTTTTGTCTTTTGTTGTGTATTTCACATATGGCCTACACACTCTGCTATATTAAATAGATCATAACTAGATAACTGACACAACCAGTCATTAGATGTCCAACCTCTCTTGTCTTCCTGCATTGTTTTCATGGCTATTTAGTGCAGGCAACCGTGTCAGTTTTGCACTCTAGATTTCTTTTTCTTTTAATTTTAATTTTTCCTCAGCCACAATCAAGGTTTACCCTTCCTAAGTGAAACGTCTGTGAGTATGTATAAGGAGAAAAAATTATAATTTAAGGGCAAATGCATGTAAATAATTAAAGTGGGAAGACGGTAGAGGACAGCCGGTGTCCTGGTCAGTTTTCTGCAGTGTTTTTGTTGTGCCTTGTTGGGTTTTATGTTCAGTGCCAAGAAATGTAAAGTTTACTTTCTTTATTTTACACGTTACATGAGTTAGAAACAAATTTCATCCATGCAGCTGAAAGTTTTTTTTACCGCGTACACACACACCATCTTTTGCCCTGGCCAATAGAGTAAACAGATTTGTTACACTATGCATGTTTAAAAAAAAAAAAAAAAAGATCTTTAGCATTTGAATAATTTGGGCCAGAATAATTAATATAAAAGTGGTGGGTATTTTGGGCCTTCATAATTTGCTAAATATGTACTGACAGAATATTTTATTCTTTTTCATATTTTATTGCTATTCGATTGCACGGCATGGGGTACAGTAGACACAGGAATCCACCCGAATCCTTAGTGCTGCTCCCCTGGGTGCAGAAATGACATGCTTTGCTTGTGCCCTGGCTAGATGACAGAGGAGGCTGGAAACAACTTCTGAAAAAGAAATTGTCCACAAAGCAGAAATTTGATCTGATTTCAAGAACGAGTTACTCAGGAAGTCCTAACACTAATAGAATCAAAAGGACGAGAGTTTATTTTGATATGTGGTTTGAGAAAAGAGATCATGTAAAATTTCACCTATACAAATGAATAGCATGGATTGTATTGATACTATTCATTTCTGCAAACTCAAAGCAAACCTTTTCACAACATGTTTGTTCCATAATCTAGCAGGTAACTTTGTTGGCTGTGTTAGATATCTGTGTGATAAACTCATTGAGTAATCCAACAGAGATGAATGGGTGTGAAATCACAGGCACTTTGTATTCATCCATACAGTTAATAGTAGTATTTTCATGTCAATTTTCTTGTGAACCACAGCAACTTGCTAACATGGTTGGAAAGGTCAGGTCATACAGGAAATGTGTTTGACATCTGTGTGGCGAAAATGAGTAAATTAAGAAGAATGTGTGTGTCTACTCAAAAGGGCACCTAACATGAAGAAGCAAAAAGGGCCAAAACACCCACAAAACACACATGCCAGAAATATAATATATATAATAAAGCCTTTGTGTGTGTGTGTGTGTGTGTGTGTGTGTGCATGATGTACGGTAATAGATACACACACCTGTGTGTGTGTGTGTATGTATATGGATGTGTGTGTGTGTGTGTGTATGTCAATGTGTGTGTGTGTGTGTGTGTGTGTTAGATGTACGGAAGAGACTTTAGGCGAAAGGCTGCAGTGAAGAGTGGGAGGAGGAGGAGGATTGCCTGAGTGATGCGACTATTGACTGATGGCTGCCAGAGCGGAAGAAGCTCACTGATAAAAGTCTGAGGAGAGACGGAGGGGTCAGGAGAGAGCAGTGAGGGATGAGAAGAAAAGGGAGGAGAGGTAGAAGGAAAGATGGACAGAGCAGGGGATGGAGGGAGAGAGAGAGATAGAGAGAGCAATGAGGGTCAGGGGAGAGGTGTGGGAGATTGGACTGGAAAATACATTGAATGGAGAGGAAGAGAAGGAGAGAAAGAAAATGAAAAAAGAAGATAGACGTCTGATAATGAAACTTGGCGAAAGAGGGTGCACGCTGATCTGTGGTCAACCATAAAATTTGTAGACTCTCTCTTTTTCTCTTTCTCTCTCTCTCTCTCTCTCTCTCTTACACACATACACACACACACATCGCCTGCATCTCTCCTACTTTGACATGTAACCACATACAAACATGGGGGGTTGTTTTGGTGCTGGTTAAGATTTAATGTCAACTCAAGCCCGTGGGCACAGGTGGAGAGGAGAGCGGCGGAAGGAGAGAAAGAGGAGGGGAAAGGGGGAGGGGAGGGGGACTTTAAAGTGTGCACACAAGCAAAACGCTAGAATCTGCAAGAAACAAGACAAGCTGTTGGTCCGAGACCTTTACGGAGATTAAAGACCGCGAGGAGCGGCACCGACATCAAAGAGCTGGCCTGAGAATTAGGATAAAACGAGCCGTGATCTACAGGCTATAAATCAGGCCGCACGCTGGATCTGAATGGAAATGTGGCAGCGTTTGACACCCATTCTAAAAACAGCACTTGCCTCCCCCTTCCTCTTCTGCTTAACATAAGCATCTTGAAAAACAAATCTTGCCGTGGGAGAAATGTAGTCACGGTGAACCCGTAACAGATTCAGAGCGTGCGTTGGAGCACGTACACACACACACACACACACACACACATACTCATACACAAAAATAGAGAGATTTTCACACCGCTTCCCATCCTGTTCACTTCTCTCCGGTGACAATTTTAGTAAACGGCGGCACCAAACAAGCCTGTCTCAGGCATTGCAGCCAATTACATGCAGCGTGAATTATATACATAGACCTAAGGTTACTGTCGTGATGGAGGGGAAGGACTAGGGGAAGCAATCAATATATGCGCATGGGATGAGTGGGATAGATAGAAAGGGAGAGAGAGAGGGGAGAGAAAGAGAAGGCATTACACCTAGATAAAAAGGAGAGAAAGAATGCGAAAGGATGAAGATGGAGATACAGTAGAGAGAGAGAGGAAAAAAATTAAAGGGGAGGTAGACATAGAGAGAGTAACAAAACGAGAAAAGGCAAAAAAAGGGGACAAAGAGAAAGAGGGGTGAGAGAGAGTTACATAGAGAAGGAGAAAAAGAAGGTGAAAGGTGGGGGGTAGATAGAGAGAGAGAGAAAGAGAGTGAGTTCCTCCTTCCATTTCCTCTTTATGCTGTTATCTTAAGACTCGACAATCATTTGCCTTGAGTGTCATTGTGCACAGAAAAGATGTTAAGAAGTCAACCCATTGTTATGCCACTGTTATTTTCGCCTGTGTTCCCATGCATGTGCACACACACACACACACACACACATTCTCTCTCACACACAAAAAACACACACATTCTCAAACAAACAAACACACTAATGGATAAGTACAAGAAAGGATGAAACAAAAAAAGTCCACATCTACATCCTTACACAAAAAAATGTACTCTCGCTCTCTTTTCCTCTCCCTCTGTCTGTCTTTCTGTTCCTCTCTCTTTCTCTTTATTTAGGTCTCCTTCACATGCAAGGACACTCACATGCATATTCATGCACATTTTTTACACATACAGAAACACAACATATTTAAGGCGCAAGTGCAGATATAAACACCCGTGCACACACACGCACACACACACGCACACACACACACACAAACAGCGCCTGTGGTTATCTGTTTGTTAGTAATGGTTGGGGGATTTGCAGGCGGGGCAAGGTCTGGCGCTGCTGCAGTGTCTCTCCTGAGGGGTGATGCAGTCTATCAGCACAGGGATTATTTGGCAGCACTGACACAGCTATTGATCAGGCAATGTAATCAGGATCAAAGTGAGATATGTCTATAATCCCCCTCTGGCCTCCCTCCCTCCCTCTCTCTCTCTCTTTCCCTCCCTCTCTCTCCTTCTGCCAGCGCTGGCCTGTCACTCCCTCTCTGTCTCTCCTGAGAGGGTGCCAGCGAGATTAGATTATTTATGTGCGCTTGTATCGTCATATCAACAGCCAGTTCAAACGTTTGCTTGGATGATCCGTCAGTCTGTGTCGCGGCCCCCGCGACAAACAAAAGTGACCGAAATAGACGGTGGGGGGCGGACAGCAGGCAGGAGGAATAGAGGGATGGAGGGAGAAAAAGAGAGGGATGGAGGGAGAGAACGTGGGAGGGTGGAGGAAAAGCGATCAGCTAAATCCCACCCCTGCACCGCGAACCCCAACCCTACCTCGAGCACAGCGTTCTCCTCAGCTGATGGCTGAGGCTCCAGCTCAATTGAGCGTTGAGGAGAAACACCAGTGCTATTTTATGGCAGCGTTGTCAGCACCCCCTGCTAATTTGGCCCCCCGCTCTCTTGCTTGGCTGCATCATGCTATTTGCAATTAGCAATTAGTACCTTGGCCATATCCTCATCCAAAACACCCCCACTCACCCCTCCACCCACCCACCCACACACACACACACACACACACAACCAGCCACCAAGCAGCTATACTTCTCACAGGTCTATTTTGTTAAATAGAGAGGAGTTTTGGAGAGGACGAGGAAGCGGAAGTCACGACGCGGCGGCCACTCTTTCAGGCCCAAAAGCAGTCATGTAATCTCAGCGGACTGGGATTTAATTTAAAACTGATTGTGAAGCTCTTCTGCTCTCCTACTCTCATCTCTCTCTCTCTCTCTCTCTTTCTGTCTCTCCCCTTGTCCTTTCTCTCTCTCTCTGTCCAATATTTTGTTCCTCCTACTCTGTTTCTCTCTCTCCCTTGCTCTCTCACTCTCATTCTCCTTCTCTCAAAGGAGCACCTTTTTGCCAAGGAATCTCCTATTCTCTGAGTTCCGGCACGTCTTCCATTTTGAAGTCACTGCACACTACACACACACACATACACATACGCACAAAATAATAGCTTTCACAGAATTATGTACTCAGTGACAATCAATCTGTGTGAGTGAGGGATGCTGGCGGTCTGTGAGCTCGGCCCGTAGAGTGACTCGTGTTATGCTGTTCACACAACGCCCTTGATCACTCCTTCCGCCCTCCACCGACCTTGCGCGGCTGACCGGACAACAAACGAACACTGCAGCAAAAAATAAATAAATGAACACCACGCACACACACACACACACACATGCATCTGCTCCGCTCCACAGCCCTCCTCTTTAATATGCCACAGTCGTTACTGCAGTCACACTCCACGGCCACCTGGAGCTGAGGAATGGCTACACACACACACACACATACACACACAAACAGATTAGGTTCTCCATCCTATCACAGTGATTGTGTGAGAAAAGCAGGTGGATGTGGATAGTTGATTAAATTTGCCTTTTGAAGAGAAAAGCTATTGTTTGATAGTAAAGTGATGAAAGGCGTTTTGCCGCTATTCACAGTAAAGCAAGAGCACAGGACATGTGACTGAGGGAAAAAAGAGTAAGAAGGGAAAAAAAGCAGGAAATTAATGACGTTTGTGGAGGTCACCGCATATAACATTCCATGTCAGCGTGTTCACGCTATGTGTGTGAGTGTGTGTGTGTATGTGCGCGTGGGGCAAACCTATCTGCATACTAAACGCGTTTTTTACACTGTGCGGTAAATGAATTATAGAGAGTTTTAGCATTCAAACAAGATCTGTGAAATCTCCCTCACCGCCAGGCCCTTTTAAAAGTATCAGGCTCTCAGCTATGTGCGAAATGACGCATCACAGCTATTGTTCCACCTCTGCTCCCTGGAGGGTCAGAAAAAGAGGAGAGAGAGAGGGAGGGGTGGTAAGATAGAGAGAGGTAGAGACGAGAGGGAGAGAGAGAGAGAGAAACGGAGAGGGAAGAATCGCTGATTCTAATCACAGAAGCAGAAAGACGAACCTCAGCAAAAGGAAGTCATTAAAAATGAACAATAAGACGTCAGCCCCCGGAGTGACTAGCATCATTACAAGCCCGCCTTCACACGAACTACAGCTAACCTGCACCAGATAAGTTCCAAAACGAAACATTGCTGTTGTCCAAGCCCACACAGTCACCTCCACAGAACGAGTTCAATGTACGCTGTGAGCTGGCCTGATTTAGCAACTTTTAATGACATGCGCTCACTACTTAATACATCCTTGCCCCAACTTGCCCTGCCGAATAGTTACAGAATATCCCGTCTTCACAAAACCTGGGCTTCAGTTTATCCCTATTTTAATGCCTGTTTATTCAAGTCAATGATTGATCAGTCATCGCAATGTAAAAAATCTCCTTGCAAGTCTAGATAGTTATACAGTATGTATTCTAAAAGTATGTATTCTAAACAATATATATATATGGTTATTCGTTTTTTTTCTGTGTAGTGTTTTCCCATTCCTTTTAAATGTAATATTGACCCAGGTCTCTGGCAGGCAAATCTCTGAGCTGTGGGCTTGGTGTGCTGCTTTCCCTGCTGTGCAGAGGGCATGGGCAGCATGGCTGGAGGTCAACCCTGCGGGCAGTCCCCGGGCAAGGGCACCGCGGCCACTCACCTGGCCGCAGCAACGGCACTATTTATAAACCCGGCTGGGCCGGTCGGATGGCCACTCGGCTGGGGTCAGCGAGATCCCAAGCTGTTTCCAGACGGCATCGTCGGCAGCGGCATCACCGACAAAAAAAAGAAAGTAAAAAACACTGACGTCTAAAAATGGCTTCCCAAGAGCCTCGCCTGGGAGACATGGAAATAAAGCTAATGAAGTCTACTCCGCCGTGACACGCGCGCAGATTTAATATGACCTCTGTCGTAACAAATCACATTTTAGCCGACGCTTTCATCTCGAGTGGCTTGACTGTACAGTGGAACGCAGAACAGTAGCGCTGCTTTACACGTGCCCTCCTGCGGGATATGACCCCTTGAACCCACCCCCCATCCCCCTCTCTCTTTCTCCCTCTCTCCCTCTGCCTCGGCCAGCACCCTGGTCTACCCACTGAGCCACAGAGGCTCCAAATAGGTCAAATGAGCTTAAATTAGATTCTGCCACTCTTGAGAAGTCGCATCTGCTCCCCAATGCTGTTGGGATGACTCACCATTTTTTTTTTTTTGTCTGAGCATGTTAAGCGAAGAGCGGGATCACTGACATGTGGAGACTGATGACGACAGTTGGTTTATGGCAAATAGAGGACAGAATATATACCGTGCCTAATTATCTGTGTTGTCCAACCACTATCGGTCACAAATCAAATAAAGGGGTCCCAAATCCCAAATAAAGGGAGTGAGAAACAACAGTAACAATGCAACCTGATTTTATCCTCCACGAAGAAGGAAAAAAACAGTCTCCCTTTCATCCCTGTTTATTTATTTCACTCATTCTCTCTCTCTGTCTTTCACTCTCTCCATCACTGTGTATCAAGCTGTCCATCGGACTGTGTTTACTGCTGCTAAAACTAATTGCCTTTAAGTGTCTCTTTGCCCTGACAAAATCAAATCGATCAGGGGAAGAATTGACTTCTGCGCCCCTCCTTCTCTCCTTTGCCACTTCCTGGTCCGGCTTCACTCTGCTTCACCTTGTATACCTCATCTGAGCCCTCTGCCCGTCTCATCTCACAGAGCAGAGCAATGCCATCGATCCCACACACACACACACACACACACACACACACACACGTCCTCACCCCACCCCTTACTAAATCATGTCTTTTGCCCACAGCCTTGTCTGGCAACCATCTGAGCCAAGAACCAAAAACACAGACATTCAAGATGAGAAAAGGACTAGCTCCGGTTACAGTAAATATACCAAGAATGGATTATTAAAGGCTATAAGTATTTTCATGAATGCACAAGAGATTTAGAGTCTATCAATACTTAAGCTTAATTAAACCTGTCAGGTAAAAAAGCCCAATAACTATTTCTAAAGGGCAACAGATGTTCACATGATTCAAATAATCATCAGCCTGAGTTCACAGTGCACCATTCTCGTGAGTATCACCCTTAATGGAAACAGCCCTGTTCTTTGGCTCTGAGTACTGTTGGTAAGCATAAGAATGACAGAACTTGCCACCGAGCACTTAACACCAACGTATGACGGCATACACACACTTCAACTAGCACAGCCTTGTGTTTGCACTGCGACAAAGACTTGAAATGGTGTCCATGGCGATCCCTTTGAAGGATATTATCTCCCAGTTTCCCCCAGTACACTTTAGCTGTCTGACACTGAACCCAGTGCTCTCTCTCTCTCTCTTTCTCTCGATCTCTCTCTGGGCGGCTGGATGTAGGTAAAGCTACATTGTTTTTATTTTTCAATTTCCCCCTCTCTCTCTCTCTCTCTCTCTCTCTCTCCGTGTGAGTTACTGGCTGATCTGGATGTGTGACATACTGGCCTTTATAGCATAAGTCTTCTCACCCCCAGCAGACCCCAGTAAAGAGTGCCCTGCCTGGCGCTTAGAGAAAGGTCAGGCCTCAGGATCCCACGAATCCCTTTCTCAGAAAATCAGATCAGAAGCCCAAAGCACATGTTTAGAGGGGTAAAACAAAAACAAACGAACAAGCAAACAACAATTTCAAGGATTTACAACTCTTGAGTTTTATCCCATCTCTGGGTTTAACTCTTACTTGAGTGTTATCCCATCTCTGTCTTTAACTCATCTCTGTGTTAAACTCTTACTTGAGTGTTATCCCATCTCTATGTTTAACTCATCTCTGTGTTTAACTCTTACATGAGTGTTATCCTATCTTTGTGTTTAACTCATCTCTGAGATTTTCGCTTACTTGAGTGTTATCCCATCTCTGCTTTTTACTCATAATTGAGTCTCATCCCATTACTGGGTTTTATTCTCTCACATAGAAATGCATGTTTTGCGTTAGTGACTCATGTATGTGACAAATAAACTCCTTGAATCCTTGAAATACACACAAAGCACAAACACATTGTTTTTGTCTTTGGAAACAAACTTGGAAGAAAGAAGGAAAGAAAAGGCTACAATGGTTATGTCTTTCTTTTTTCTCTCTCTCCCTCCCTCTCCCTCTCAGCCTGAGCTCCAGCATCTACCTCAGATGAGCCCTGAGAGCATGCAGTACTTATGTGCAGTTTTTTCTTCCTTCTCGTGCCCTTACCTCTATTATTACTTTTTTAAATCTTTTAACAGCTGATGAATAATTGATGGTGATGAATATTTTAATGTTCTGCGCCGACAGGGAGAGCGTAAGCGATAGACGGCGGACATGAGGAGAGAAAGAAACAGAGATGGATAGAGAGAGAGAGAAAAGGAGAGAGGATGGCTGAGGGATAGACAGACGTTATGGTACACGGAAGAAAGGTATATTCTCCACGGTCCTAACCCCACGGCCACCCTAACACCCCAAGTCCCACAGACCTGCTGAGTCATCAACCAGTGGAGAGAAGGGAAACGATGTGAACGCTGGCAGGAAGAGCAGGAGTGTAACACCTTTCAACTCGCCTTCTTTTTCACTCACATTTTTTGTGTGTGATTATGTGTAGTTTGGCTGTGGTTTCTTTTTTTTTTTTTCAAAATGGCTTTCAAAATGCTGTATTTGAAACATATGAGTAACACTATCTGATCTCCTCCTGAGTCCTTGAGACAAACTGCTGAAGGCTGTGCGCTGAAGGGAGAGGGCAATCAGCGCTAAAGCATCCAGCTGGATCTGTGATTCCCCAAGCATTTATATTTGCTTGGATAATTAATAGGAAGGGAGCTGCCTTTTGACCAAAGGCCGAGAGGAGAAGGCAATATCCCGAGGGCATTAAGGAAGATGTGAGTATGCCTTCTAAATGACAAATTTCCATTCAGGCCATGAAGTCTTAGTATCCTAGAGAAGTGTGTGCATGCTTGTCTGTGTGTGTGTGTGTGTGTGTGTGTGTGTGTGTGTATGTGTGACAGGGGATGGAGAGAGTGAGAGGGAGTGAGGGAGACATCCACTGTCCAATCGTGGAGGAGGACAAGGTCAAAAACACTGTGCTCAGTCACACACTCTGCACGTCCTCACGGTGGCTTGGGGTTGGGGGTATGGGAGCGGAGGCAAGGCAAGGCGGGCAATGCCAATCAGCTTCCCCAGCAGCCCTTCCGCCAAGGAGAGAGGGCTGAGAGAGGCCTTGGCTCCCGTACCGTCTCCTCACCAAATAATGATCTGATGAGGCAGGCTCTCACTGGCGCCTCGTGGGAAACAGACTTTTCTCATGAGAGCATCCTCCTGCCCGTACAAATATGTCCTCTCCTTGACTGCTGCGTTCATTGATTAACATTTCTGCCTGTCTCTTCGCGGCGGCATGCATGGCCACGCTTTCTGGACGAAAGGTGGAACAATAACACCCGTGCATGAGCCGGATGCAACACTACTGGCTTGAGCCCAGTGCCAATGCTTGGAGTACTGCTGTGAGAAGTGGAAAGGCTTGAGTAGAGTGGATGGGGGCAGAGGCTAGGGTGGGCTAGGGCAAAGGCTGGGGCAGAGGCTGGGGCTAGAGTTAAGAGCTGAGGTTGGGGCTGGGGTGCACTAGCGCAAAGGCTTGGGTTAAGGTTATGGCTAAGGATGATTGTAAGGATGGGGCTGGGGCTAAGGCTTGGGCTAAAGATGAGGGTAAGGATGGGACTTGGGTTGTCTAAGGCTGGGTCTAGAGATGAGGGTAAGGATGGGACT
>JAGFZM010003699.1:0-10129 GCA_017657215.1 Limnothrissa miodon
CACACACACACACACACACACACACACACACACACACAACATGATAATGCTTGTGTAATATTTCTCTCACTTCTCTCACCACCCAGATCCTAGAGGAACTCACCTCTGGGAGTTCATCCGTGACATCCTGCTAAACCCAGAGCGCAACCCAGGTCTCATCAAATGGGAGGACCGCTCTGAAGGTGTGTTCCGCTTCCTGAAGTCTGAAGCAGTGGCCCAACTCTGGGGCAAAAAGAAAAACAACAGCAGCATGACCTATGAGAAGCTCAGCCGAGCTATGAGGTAAACACAACCCACAATGCACTAGTAACACTGGATGTTTGTTAAGTGACACCTGCTGCTGCTTTTTTTCCTGGGTAACATCACCTGGTTAACTTCTCCTTCAGGTATTACTACAAGAGAGAGATCCTGGAGCGTGTGGATGGACGCAGACTGGTGTATAAATTTGGAAGAAATGCACAGGGGTGGAGGGAGTCAGAGAAGTGAAAAGAATGTGAAAAGGTCACCTTGACACATGAACCACCAAGTAAACACATTTACCTTTTTTACCATTTTTTGCCATTGTGACATTATGTTTGTTATAGAGATTGTTTGTCTGTTCATTGTTTGTACATTGTAAAGCTTTTTTTTATTAATCCACTGCTCTTTTTCTGTTTTTAGTTGTTGTTTTTTTAGTTATGTCTTGAAGGATGTTGCTGTAAGTTTGTGCTATGTGATTTTGTGAGAAAACTGTAGGATAATTTCAGCAGTGCAAGGAAACTTGAGTCTCTTGTCTGTGACAGGGATTGACATATTCAGAATTTAGCCTTTGGCAGACATTATTTAGTCTAATTTAGCTGGTTTCATCTCCTCAAACTGTGAAAATGCAATGTAAAGAGCAAGCAATGTGATGGCGTTAGGTAATCATATTTATGATACATGTTTCATAAATAAATGTGGCCAGTACAAAGCCGATTGTTTTGACACTTTTTCATCCTTTCATTTTGCTTCCCTTTCTATTTAACTCATTTGAAACTAAAATGAGTTTGTGGTCACCCAAATGAACTTGCCACATAGCTGCACCAAACCTTTTGGAGCAGCCAGTCAAGAAAACAAAGGGTTTGCGTCCACATTTGTGTAGTTACAAAAAGTGACATCATATTGTGAAAATGCTTTAAATAAAAATGTAAATGCACAATACAAAGCATTATGTGTAATTTGTTTGTTTGTTTGTTTGTTTCTTTCTTTCTCTCTCTCTGTCTCTCTGCAATGTTTGGTTTCACTGAATACATATTTGAATATGTTAACACTTATCATGTTGGTACAGTATATGTAGTACTGTACTACCTTACAGTCCCATAGGTGTACACTGACTACCAATGCATTACAATACAGTCCAAATACAGTTGAGGACTGACATGGCATCTCAATGCATGCTAACTCAGCCTACAACATAGTATAATTCAACTTATACACAGCATAAAACAAATGCTTTGTCAGTGTAAATAATCAAGCAAGGACGTTTTTGTGGAAATATCAATCCTACTACAATATGTTCCACCTATTCATGTGTCCTATAGACCTTCATACTGTACAGACAAATATGGCTCAAAGAAACTACCATTTTTAAATTCTATTTCTGAATATTAGCAAATAAGCCTATTATATACCACTCACAAACAATGTGGTTTCTCTTATTTGCATCCAATAGCCTAAACCATGAATTTAAAGCTCAAATGCAGTATAACTTGATGAATGAAACTTACCTAAGATAGATGCTAATTTATCTCTGGTGGAATGTTTAGTTTTTATTATTATTAGTTCATTATTAGTGCTGAAAGCTTTTGTACATATATATTCAATGGTCCAGGCAGCAAGTAAATGTCACAAAAGTGAGGGTCACAAGAGTCTGTGTAGAGTGAGTCATGTTAGTTGTGTGCCTATCACCTTAAGAAATTAATAACTTTATTACCTGGCTGGCAAAAGGGCCAAAGCAGGGGCCATGGGCCGTTCTGGCCCCTGGCTACAACTCCATGCTCTCTGTTTCCCAAACATGCACATACTTTAATTCACACTTTCTAATGTCCCTCCTAAGCCCCAAAGTCTAAACTGCCATCAGTTTACTTAGGGAACATAGGACAGCTATTTTTTTGAAGGCTCTGGTTGGGTGACTAGGCGAAGAATGGCTCAGACTTGTATGTACCAAGCACTATAGATATAACTGCAGCCAAGTGGAGACCTGTCACTGATAAGGTGCAGGGCCTCATGACTTTAATTGGTCTGTCCATGCGTGCCAACCCAAAGGGGAGGCAAGCACTGCAGGTTTGCCTGCTGGAGATGGTCATGAAGATTAAGAATTAGTCTGTTAACGTTTCCACTCTCCCACAGCTTCACACACTCCCCCGCTTACTCCCACATATACATGTACATACACGCACACACTCTCTCTCTCTCTCTCTCTCTCTCTCTCTCTCTCTCTCTTTCAAACACATTCACAGTCATCTTTCTATTTCTCCCGTCTCTCTCTCTCTCTCTCTCTCTCTCTCTCTCTCTCTCTCTTTCTCTTTCTCTCACACACACACACACACACACACACACACACACAATCACCTAGGTTCCCTCAACTCTCTGTCCTCAGTAACAGTGATTGCCGCAGCATTGTATAGGTGTCTTTGCTGAGTACCACAAGATTTGCATGGGCATGAGTACTCACATTATCTTGCCTCTTGGTCCTCACGCAAAGTGACGTGGAGTTCCAATTTACAGTGCAAACCTTTATATTAGATGTCTCTAACTGTCTCTCTCTACAACTAACTGTATGCTTAAAATGAATTCTCCCAGAGCCAACAAACTCTTTTTCCATGGAAAGGTTGTGCCTCCTACTGATTCCTATGAACTTAGCAGTTGCTATGGCAGCTTCTGTTTGGCATACTGCCTAGCAGACACGTAAACACACTGGACTCTGATTGAGATCTGTCGGAGTCGTAGGGAAATAGGGATACATGGCACAGCCCCGCTCGCTCTCAAGTTGTTAGGCAAATGGCCCACGGTGACATGAGGTCTGCCCTGCAGTGGTGCTTAGTCTGATTTCCATACACCTGCACTGACTGGTAGTCTGGAAGGATCAGTTCATTCAACAGATGCAGGCTCAGACAACCATAGTTGCACAGTATGACATAGCACTATAGTTTGAAAATTAACAATCAGAACAGAACACAGACACACAGACACACACACACACAGACACACACTGAGGAAGAAAGAAAGAAAGAAAGAGTGAGGTAGAGAGCTGCCCTACTGGAGAGAAAGTTGCATTAAAAAAAACTTTGAACCTGAATTTTTTTCAAAGTTGGGATGACAGCAGTGTGTGTGATGGGGACATGAAGGGATTTGTGTATGTTTTATGTGCATTTTTTAATATTATGGTATTTATACAACAGTGTGTTTCCCATGGATGTTTGCTGTGTTTCATAAATAAATTTTACAGCATTTATGGATGCCCAAAAATGAAGGTATCATGCAGCATTTATTTCGAGACCTTGCTGCCTGGGTAAAGGCTAGTTGCCATTCAGCAGTTGCTTGAAGTCACCTAAGTCATCTAAGAATGGATCACTGTCAGGGTCAGTGCAAGTTTATTTTTAAACCGGTACCCTAACCACCACTTTTGAGGATCTGCCTTTGTCTGGAAATCCTGAGGACAAAAACAAGCCATGTCACTTTGTATCATTGTTGACACAGAAGGGAGAAATCAACTCTCACACTTCCTATCTCTAAATTTCACACTTAACGGCACATTTTAATAGACTGCGTGTGTGTGTGTGTGTGTGTGTGTGTGTGTGTGTGTGTGTGTGCGCCATACTACTGATATTTTATTATTTAAAATGGAGACATTAAGGTAATAAGATGCTGTGACGAGAACAAGGAAGAGATGGCAGATAGGGCACAAGTCCGAGACCACAGGGCCCATGCTGCCTCTGCCTCTCATCCGGCCCAGTTCACAGGGCGCTTTGTGTGCGCTTTGTGTGACTGATAGAGGATCGTGGGTCTTATCAGCCCTGCCCCACACTCTCAGAGGCTTGGAGGTATCAGCTGGTGCCCATCAGGGCATTTGTTTTTTTATGGTTGCAGGATAGATCGGCCGCATCCATTATCTCTGAAGCCAAGCATTTCACAGTGCTGAGATGTGAGCAGGTTAAAAAGACGTCTGCTTCTAAGCTTCTGATAACATTCAAAACATTCTCAAGTGCAACCTAAATGTATGCCTATCATGCTTACTTTACCACATTACAATGATACCAAAAAAGGGTGAGAGACAAATTTATAGTATATCCAGTCATGCAACTAGATAACAACTTCTTTCCATTGCCTGCATGCTGGATTCTTGTTGGCTCAGAAATTGCTTGTGTATGTGTGTGTGCAGTGTGCAACAGTAAACAAGAGTGACTTAAATATTTGTCTGCATTGTACCAGACTGCTGTTTGCCTAGATATGTGTGTCTGTGTCTTGCATCTGTCTGATGAATGCAGTCCAAATATATGACGACAGACAAAAGCGGCTACAAAATTTTTGTCTGCATTGTTGTGTCTTGATTTTTACTGTGTGTGTGTGTGTGTGTGTGTGTGTGTGTGTGTGCCAAAGTTTGAGCAAGTGTGTTAACCCGTGAGCGCTTCTGCATATGTTCACATAACTCTCACTTGTATGCACACGCTTCCATCTATGTGCTTACACTGTTCACAATATGGGCCTCTGTGAATGGATATGTTCACCTTCTGTAGAGAGGCAGTGACAACTACTCCCTCAGCCAACTATGGAATGGCCCCCATATCTGTCCATGCGGTCTCCACACCAGCACAACATGCAGTCTCAAAAGGGGGGAAAAGGCCTTTGACACATGGGAACAATACAAGTACAATCCAAGTGAATAATAATAAGCTTTGGTCTTGTAAATGCTTAAGGCAACTTTAAAGCTGTGCTGCGCATGAGAATTTTAGAATTATCTTGCTTAATGGAATAATAATAACCATAATTTACTGATTATGAATTCCTCCTCACTGTTTTTTATTTTATGTTATGATATGTTTGCATTTGATTTCCTAGTTTGTGTTATGATATTTTGTCTCAATTTCAACTCCACACCTTAAACTATTTGGATATGTTGTTTATATCTACTATACTTCAGTGATTAAGTGTTTATGGAATGCTGACATGAAGATGTCATCTGATTTGAGGGAGGAAAATGAGGAACTTGCTTATAAATATGCTGCTCACTTTCTTATTATGATTAGCTTATATGCCCAGGGGGTTCCCCACATTCCAGCAATACAACATTCAATTTGTTTCCTGCTTTGTTAACCAACCAACTAAAAACAATTTTCCACAACTGCAAAAAAAAAAAAAAAAAAAAAAAAAAAAAAAAAAAGAGATTGTACTGCAATGATGCGCTTTTGACCTCACACACACGTCCTCAGTTTTACATCTTGCTACACAATTAGGTTTGCCTGTCAAGTGTTCAAGTGTGTCAAGTGCATCAGTCTTACACAGTAAATGTCAAGTCAGTTTTGATCTATGCACAAAAGCCCTTGTGTTAATAACTAGATCTAATTTAATTGGGGCAGGAAACCATTAAGCACTTAGCATGAATGGACTCAGAGACTGAAACCTATTACTCTTCAGATTTGAGAAATATTTATGCCTATCTCTTTAAAGAAAACTAAATTAAAATGCAACTATTTGAAGGGGATGTTTACTTTGTTAAAACAAATTGCCAAACATTTCTGTGAAACGATGAAGGACCTGAGTAAATTAAATGAAATTAAACTGTCAAAATGGCTAATACCGCAGCAGATTTGTCTTTTACAGCACTCTGTCCTTCCCTCTAGGCGTATTAATAAGCTTCATCCACTAGATGGTAGTAATGTAACAAAAATAGTAATTAAATAAAAAATGTTGTGCTTCAAAGAAAGCTCCTAAGTGCCAGTTATCATTTATAAAGTACATGTTTTTTTATTACAATAATATTCATATATTTGCGTGTTTTGACATATGAACCACCACATATATTACTCTAAATTAATAGCTTTTGTATTATTTCTGTCAATGTACGAATGCCAGAATTCAGGCACGCATCAGGGCAGCCGTCGGTGCGTAAGGACACAAACATGGCGGCCTCCTTGCGGCTGGGGCGTCAAGGAATTATAAGCGGTTTGAGATTAATAAAACTTAAAAAATGTCCATGGACAGCACATACGTTTCGGGAGCAAGTCAGGAGCTTTTTTCAGTCTCCATCGTTTTTTGGTGAGTGATGTGAAAGAAATCACTGACATTGCTGATTGCCTTGCTAATTCTGCTAACGTTAACATTAGCTGCCAAATTTGGTTAACGTTAGTTTATCCCATTTTGACGATACAATGTGACGTTAGTTTTTGTCGGCCTTTCACCAGATATCAATCATCTTGCACACTGAATAGTGCCCATACTTTACGCCATGCTTTACGTCCATCTAGATTAGATAAAGAAACATTAACTGGCATGTCATGCTTATTTATAAGTCAAGTGAGGTCATCCAAGACTATATCAGCTTTATCAAAGTGTTGCCCTAAGCTTGAGGTTTTATTCGGTGTTGTTCTTGCCACTGAAATGAACTTTAAGTTAACGTTACATCTAGAGGTTTGCACTCTATGGCTAACGAATGTGCCTATTAACGTTAGTCATTCAGCAGGAGTTAGGTAGGCCTAGTCTACTCATTTAATATATTGTTGAATGGGTGATGGTCGGGAAAATTGACTATACTGCAAACCTGCTCATGCTGGTATGTTCTGTGCAATGGAATCTGAATTATTCGAATTTCTGTGAAGAAAAGACAGGACATGATGTCTTTAGGGGGGCGGCTGGCATAGTGTAACGTTAAGATACTCTCCGTGGATGGGCTTTTTTTGACTGGATGAGTGCCTGACAAGGCGACATCACTGCGAACTCTCATGTGTTTGGGAGTCTTTGCCAAGATCATTCTGTGCTGTACAAAAACCCACATTTCATCATAATATGCAAGATGAACGTGAACTGCATATGGGCAATTTTCAACACAAAAGGAAAAAAAAAATGCATTCTAAACATTCAAAAATGTTGTCTCAGTATTATTGCCTTGTTTATTTGCAGTGAATGTTAGTCAGCTTCAAAACATTATAAAGGGCTATCTCAAACTCTATATGGCAAAAACGTGTAAACCTTGACATGCCAAATTTCATTGATTATTAAAAGGCTTATCATCCATATTGATTTTTCTAGATTAGGCAGTTCCATAGACTGTATATATACATTATTACCGAAGTACACTATTTCCGAAGTAATCCTTGATAAGATATTATAAGTTGTAGGATGCTACATGTAGGTCCAAATTCTGTGCTGGATCACAAGTTAAATACGTTTTTGTCTCACATATATTACATCAATATCTGTAGAAAGGGAAAAAAATTTAAAATATCCTTTTCTTTCATGATGGAATGTAGGTGGACTACTTTTGTCTCATAGTCTGCCAATAAATGGTGGTGCTGCTAGAAAAGTGAAAATGCTGTGGAATAGGCCCATCACAAAATAACACGAAAGATATGGGTTTGTTGTTTCTGGGGTTTGTTTTTTCTTCATAATGATTTTTTGTTATTCCCGTATTGCTTTTTTTCAATTTCACTCAGAGAGAGAGTGTGAGAGAGAGTGAGTGAGTGAGTGAGTGAGTGTGTGTGTGTGTGTGTGTGTGTGTGTGTGTGTGTTAGTTACTGAGAGGGAGTTACTCAATAAGTCTTGTTGGCATGAAACGATGTAGCATCTAATCCCACAATAGCCACTAGGAGGCATAGTGACCCCTGCACACAGAATGAAAACTGGTTCACATCACACATTTTAATAGAGATTGTATTGAGATTTTGTAGAGAGATTGTATTGTTTGCATTTGTCCCATGACAATTTCCTGTGCCCTGTTGCCCCATCTGTCACAGACACACGCACACACACAGAAAAACAAGTATTGCCGGATTACCCATGGCCACACACATTCAGAACTGGGAAAACAGTGTTGCCCTCACACTTATGCAGACTTGGGTAACAAGTCTTTTTCCCTCTCCATATCCGGTTTCCATGACAACGCCGGGATAGCAGGAACCCGGTTGAGTGATGGTGGTCCGGAGGCCCCCCCAATGTGGTTGTTTGTGTGTGTGGTTACAGTAAGGGCAGGGTGAGTGATTTGATCGATGAGTAGCGCTTAATCCCAAGCATCCGGTCATAAATCAGACCTTTCTGGTCTCCATGGCAACCGTCTCATCCAGACGCTGAAATCCAGCTGCCAAAAAAACAAAACAAAAAAACCCCACGAAAAACAGATTCTCTTTCTTTCTCTCTCACTCACTCTTTTTCTCACCTTTTCTTTCCTCATCCTTACCGCTCTCTTCTCTTACCTAGGGCTGTGTGATTTTGGCAAAAATCAAAATTACAATATTTCTCAACCAATATTGCGATCGTGATTTTATTGCGATTTTTCACAATAAAAACCAAAGCACCAAAAATGTCCCATTATTAGGCATATTTGTACACAAGGTCTAATTAATAATAGAAAATTAACTATTCTCATTAATCAATATATTTTTATTCAAGAGAATATCTTGTTGCATTGAACCCCAATCCTTGTTTAACATAGTGCAGAGTGTAGCTAACAATCAAGTCTATGCAGCTACAAAACTAAAATATTGAAATTTCGAAATTGTGATAATATTGCAAATGCGATTAATTGTCCAGCACTACTCTCACCCTCTCTGTTCTCTAATCCCCTGTTTCCTCTCTTGTCTTTGGGCCATCTTCTCCATCTCCTTCTTTACAATCCCCCTTCTCTCTCTCAACAAGCATCAGCAATTTCATTATTTCAGTTTTTAATATGTTTCTATTGAATGTTAAATTTGCTAGATGTTTCCATACACTTTACTAGACGTTCCCATGCTAATGACTTTTCTGGGATTTTCCTTAATCACTAACGTCAGTGCAGCACCAGCATTAGCAGTAGTGCAAGTGTCATTTTTAATAAACTCCTGGTGTACAAACTTTTCAATGTGGCAGATATGTTTGGTACAAATCAATGCATTTTAGTACAATAACTCCAATCAAGACTAAAAAAAAAAAAAAAAAAAAACTCCAGAGGGGGTATTTAGATGGATGTCATGATGCAAAGCACCTTGGCTAAATGTGCTCTACAGCATTACTTTAAAGTGCAATCTGGACACAACTTGACTGATGCGTTACCTCTGTCCACCTGCAGGTGTCGCCCCACTGAAGGTGCAGATGCCTGCACTGTCACCCACCATGGAGGAGGGCAACATTGTCAAATGGCTCAAAAAAGAAGGTAAGCCTTCAGCCCATACTAGTCCAGCAGACTGTAGGCAGAGAGCAGCAGTTATTGTTAGGAGGTGATATTGCCTATATGGTCCTATGGTGGTTATCTGTACATGTCTGTAGGGCCTTGTGCCACGGGGAAAAAATAGCTTTATGAACTGATTGAATGGAGCTTCATATTGGGTGTATAGGGCTCTGCCTATCTCTCTCTCTCTTTCCCTCTGTCTTTCTCAGATTCAATAGTTTTATTCGCATGACAATACATTTTGTATTGCCAAAGCTGTTAGTTTTAAAGGCTGGGTTATACTTCTATGTTGATTTGATGTGAAGGCTTTGTCTCAGTACAAATGGTAAATACGAAAAAGAGACGTGTGAGAAAGTGGTCTAATAACTTATAAGTGGCATTATAAACCAAAGCACAAACTGATCTTAAAAGCCTTTGTTAAGGTTAAATTCAGTGTGTATGCCCTTCGAATGAGTCAAGGCAAAATAAAGGAGAATTGACCACAATTTGCCTTGTTTGACCATTGAAGTTCTTGAACGATGAGATGCTCTTAAGGTATTTCAGGAAATTATCTAAAGCAGAATAGTCACTGCCCCCAGTTAGAAATATTTCAAAATGTTCGTCAGGAAATGTAGACCACCTGTGAAGGGGGTTTATGGCGATGCAGACGGTCTGCAGTGTGTCGGCGTCAGTGTGAGGAATGGGCATAAATCCAGCTTAATCAGTACATCACACACACACACACACACACACACACACACATACACACCCCTGTGC
>JAGFZM010003700.1:0-10163 GCA_017657215.1 Limnothrissa miodon
CACACACACACACACACACACACACACACACACACACAACATGATAATGCTTGTGTAATATTTCTCTCACTTCTCTCACCACCCAGATCCTAGAGGAACTCACCTCTGGGAGTTCATCCGTGACATCCTGCTAAACCCAGAGCGCAACCCAGGTCTCATCAAATGGGAGGACCGCTCTGAAGGTGTGTTCCGCTTCCTGAAGTCTGAAGCAGTGGCCCAACTCTGGGGCAAAAAGAAAAACAACAGCAGCATGACCTATGAGAAGCTCAGCCGAGCTATGAGGTAAACACAACCCACAATGCACTAGTAACACTGGATGTTTGTTAAGTGACACCTGCTGCTGCTTTTTTTCCTGGGTAACATCACCTGGTTAACTTCTCCTTCAGGTATTACTACAAGAGAGAGATCCTGGAGCGTGTGGATGGACGCAGACTGGTGTATAAATTTGGAAGAAATGCACAGGGGTGGAGGGAGTCAGAGAAGTGAAAAGAATGTGAAAAGGTCACCTTGACACATGAACCACCAAGTAAACACATTTACCTTTTTTACCATTTTTTGCCATTGTGACATTATGTTTGTTATAGAGATTGTTTGTCTGTTCATTGTTTGTACATTGTAAAGCTTTTTTTTATTAATCCACTGCTCTTTTTCTGTTTTTAGTTGTTGTTTTTTTAGTTATGTCTTGAAGGATGTTGCTGTAAGTTTGTGCTATGTGATTTTGTGAGAAAACTGTAGGATAATTTCAGCAGTGCAAGGAAACTTGAGTCTCTTGTCTGTGACAGGGATTGACATATTCAGAATTTAGCCTTTGGCAGACATTATTTAGTCTAATTTAGCTGGTTTCATCTCCTCAAACTGTGAAAATGCAATGTAAAGAGCAAGCAATGTGATGGCGTTAGGTAATCATATTTATGATACATGTTTCATAAATAAATGTGGCCAGTACAAAGCCGATTGTTTTGACACTTTTTCATCCTTTCATTTTGCTTCCCTTTCTATTTAACTCATTTGAAACTAAAATGAGTTTGTGGTCACCCAAATGAACTTGCCACATAGCTGCACCAAACCTTTTGGAGCAGCCAGTCAAGAAAACAAAGGGTTTGCGTCCACATTTGTGTAGTTACAAAAAGTGACATCATATTGTGAAAATGCTTTAAATAAAAATGTAAATGCACAATACAAAGCATTATGTGTAATTTGTTTGTTTGTTTGTTTCTTTCTTTCTTTCTCTCTCTCTGTCTCTCTGCAATGTTTGGTTTCACTGAATACATATTTGAATATGTTAACACTTATCATGTTGGTACAGTATATGTAGTACTGTACTACCTTACAGTCCCATAGGTGTACACTGACTACCAATGCATTACAATACAGTCCAAATACAGTTGAGGACTGACATGGCATCTCAATGCATGCTAACTCAGCCTACAACATAGTATAATTCAACTTATACACAGCATAAAACAAATGCTTTGTCAGTGTAAATAATCAAGCAAGGACGTTTTTGTGGAAATATCAATCCTACTACAATATGTTCCACCTATTCATGTGTCCTATAGACCTTCATACTGTACAGACAAATATGGCTCAAAGAAACTACCATTTTTAAATTCTATTTCTGAACATTAGCAAATAAGCCTATTATATACCACTCACAAACAATGTGGTTTCTCTTATTTGCACCCAATAGCCTAAACCATGAATTTAAAGCTCAAATGCAGTATAACTTGATGAATGAAACTTACCTAAGATAGATGCTAATTTATCTCTGGTGGAATGTTTAGTTTTTATTATTATTAGTTCATTATTAGTGCTGAAAGCTTTTGTACATATATATTCAATGGTCCAGGCAGCAAGTAAATGTCACAAAAGTGAGGGTCACAAGAGTCTGTGTAGAGTGAGTCATGTTAGTTGTGTGCCTATCACCTTAAGAAATTAATAACTTTATTACCTGGCTGGCAAAAGGGCCAAAGCAGGGGCCATGGGCCGTTCTGGCCCCTGGCTACAACTCCATGCTCTCTGTTTCCCAAACATGCACATACTTTAATTCACACTTTCTAATGTCCCTCCTAAGCCCCAAAGTCTAAACTGCCATCAGTTTACTTAGGGAACATAGGACAGCTATTTTTTTGAAGGCTCTGGTTGGGTGACTAGGCGAAGAATGGCTCAGACTTGTATGTACCAAGCACTATAGATATAACTGCAGCCAAGTGGAGACCTGTCACTGATAAGGTGCAGGGCCTCATGACTTTAATTGGTCTGTCCATGCGTGCCAACCCAAAGGGGAGGCAAGCAGTGCAGGTTTGCCTGCTGGAGATGGTCATGAAGATTAAGAATTAGTCTGTTAACGTTTCCACTCTCCCACAGCTTCACACACTCCCCCGCTTACTCCCACATATACATGTACATACACGCACACACTCTCTCTCTCTCTCTCTCTCTCTCTCTCTCTCTCTCTCTTTCAAACACATTCACAGTCATCTTTCTATTTCTCCCGTCTCTCTCTCTCTCTCTCTCTCTCTCTCTCTCTCTCTCTCTCTCTCTTTCTCTTTCTCTCACACACACACACACACACACACACACACACACAATCACCTAGGTTCCCTCAACTCTCTGTCCTCAGTAACAGTGATTGCCGCAGCATTGTATAGGTGTCTTTGCTGAGTACCACAAGATTTGCATGGGCATGAGTACTCACATTATCTTGCCTCTTGGTCCTCACGCAAAGTGACGTGGAGTTCCAATTTACAGTGCAAACCTTTATATTAGATGTCTCTAACTGTCTCTCTCTACAACTAACTGTATGCTTAAAATGAATTCTCCCAGAGCCAACAAACTCTTTTTCCATGGAAAGGTTGTGCCTCCTACTGATTCCTATGAACTTAGCAGTTGCTATGGCAGCTTCTGTTTGGCATACTGCCTAGCAGACACGTAAACACACTGGACTCTGATTGAGATCTGTCGGAGTCGTAGGGAAATAGGGATACATGGCACAGCCCCGCTCGCTCTCAAGTTGTTAGGCAAATGGCCCACGGTGACATGAGGTCTGCCCTGCAGTGGTGCTTAGTCTGATTTCCATAACAGACCTGCACTGACTGGTAGTCTGGAAGGATCAGTTCATTCAACAGATGCAGGCTCAGACAACCATAGTTGCACAGTATGACATAGCACTATAGTTTGAAAATTAACAATCAGAACAGAACACAGACACACAGACACACACACACACAGACACACACTGAGGAAGAAAGAAAGAAAGACAGAGTGAGGTAGAGAGCTGCCCTACTGGAGAGAAAGTTGCATTAAAAAAAACTTTGAACCTGAATTTTTTTCAAAGTTGGGATGACAGCAGTGTGTGTGATGGGGACATGAAGGGATTTGTGTATGTTTTATGTGCATTTTTTAATATTATGGTATTTATACAACAGTGTGTTTCCCATGGATGTTTGCTGTGTTTCATAAATAAATTTTACAGCATTTATGGATGCCCAAAAATGAAGGTATCATGCAGCATTTATTTCGAGACCTTGCTGCCTGGGTAAAGGCTAGTTGCCATTCAGCAGTTGCTTGAAGTCACCTAAGTCATCTAAGAATGGATCACTGTCAGGGTCAGTGCAAGTTTATTTTTAAACCGGTACCCTAACCACCACTTTTGAGGATCTGCCTTTGTCTGGAAATCCTGAGGACAAAAACAAGCCATGTCACTTTGTATCATTGTTGACACAGAAGGGAGAAATCAACTCTCACACTTCCTATCTCTAAATTTCACACTTAACGGCACATTTTAATAGACTGCGTGTGTGTGTGTGTGTGTGTGTGTGTGTGTGCGCCATACTACTGATATTTTATTATTTAAAATGGAGACATTAAGGTAATAAGATGCTGTGACGAGAACAAGGAAGAGATGGCAGATAGGGCACAAGTCCGAGACCACAGGGCCCATGCTGCTTCTGCCTCTCATCCGGCCCAGTTCACAGGGCGCTTTGTGTGCGCTTTGTGTGACTGATAGAGGATCGTGGGTCTTATCAGCCCTGCCCCACACTCTCAGAGGCTTGGAGGTATCAGCTGGTGCCCATCAGGGCATTTGTTTTTTTATGGTTGCAGGATAGATCGGCCGCATCCATTATCTCTGAAGCCAAGCATTTCACAGTGCTGAGATGTGAGCAGGTTAAAAAGACATCTGCTTCTAAGCTTCTGATAACATTCAAAACATTCTCAAGTGCAACCTAAATGTATGCCTATCATGCTTACTTTACCACATTACAATGATACCAAAAAAGGGTGAGAGACAAATTTATAGTATATCCAGTCATGCAACTAGATAACAACTTCTTTCCATTGCCTGCATGCTGGATTCTTGTTGGCTCAGAAATTGCTTGTGTATGTGTGTGTGCAGTGTGCAACAGTAAACAAGAGTGACTTAAATATTTGTCTGCATTGTTCCAGACTGCTGTTTGCCTAGATATGTGTGTCTGTGTCTTGCATCTGTCTGATGAATGCAGTCCAAATATATGACGACAGACAAAAGCGGCTACAAAATTTTTGTCTGCATTGTTGTGTCTTGATTTTTACTGTGTGTGTGTGTGTGTGTGTGTGTGTGTGTGTGTGTGCCAAAGTTTGAGCAAGTGTGTTAACCCGTGAGCGCTTCTGCATATGTTCACATAACTCTCACTTGTATGCACACACTTCCATCTATGTGCTTACACTGTTCACAATATGGGCCTCTGTGAATGGATATGTTCACCTTCTGTAGAGAGGCAGTGACAACTACTCCCTCAGCCAACTATGGAATGGCCCCCATATCTGTCCATGCGGTCTCCACACCAGCACAACATGCAGTCTCAAAAGGGGGGAAAAGGCCTTTGACACATGGGAACAATACAAGTACAATCCAAGTGAATAATAATAAGCTTTGGTCTTGTAAATGCTTAAGGCAACTTTAAAGCTGTGCTGCGCATGAGAATTTTAGAATTATCTTGCTTAATGGAATAATAATAACCATAATTTACTGATTATGAATTCCTCCTCACTGTTTTTTATTTTATGTTATGATATGTTTGCATTTGATTTCCTGGTTTGTGTTATGATATTTTGTCTCAATTTCAACTCCACACCTTAAACTATTTGGATATGTTGTTTATATCTACTATACTTCAGTGATTAAGTGTTTATGGAATGCTGACATGAAGATGTCATCTGATTTGAGGGAGGAAAATGAGGAACTTGCTTATAAATATGCTGCTCACTTTCTTATTATGATTAGCTTATATGCCCAGGGGGTTCCCCACATTCCAGCAATACAACATTCAATTTGTTTCCTGCTTTGTTAACCAACCAACTAAAAACAATTTTCCACAACTGCAAAAAAAAAAAAAAAAAAAAAAAAAAAAAAACAAAAAAATTTATTGTAGATAATGTTGGCTTTTGACCTCACACACACGTCCTCAGTTTTACATCTTGCTACACAATTAGGTTTGCCTGTCAAGTGTTCAAGTGTGTCAAGTGCATCAGTCTTGCACAGTAAATGTCAAGTCAGTTTTGATCTATGCACAAAAGCCCTTGTGTTAATAACTAGATCTAATTTAATTGGGGCAGGAAACCATTAAGCACTTAGCATGAATGGACTCAGAGACTGAAACCTATTACTCTTCAGATTTGAGAAATATTTATGCCTATCTCTTTAAAGAAAACTAAATTAAAATGCAACTATTTGAAGGGGATGTTTACTTTGTTAAAACAAATTGCCAAACATTTCTGTGAAACAATGAAGGACCTGAGTAAATTAAATGAAATTAAACTGTCAAAATGGCTAATACCGCAGCAGATTTGTCTTTTACAGCACTCTGTCCTTCCCTCTAGGCGTATTAATAAGCTTCATCCACTAGATGGTAGTAATGTAACAAAAATAGTAATTAAATAAAAAATGTTGTGCTTCAAAGAAAGCTCCTAAGTGCCAGTTATCATTTATAAAGTACATGTTTTTTTATTACAATAATATTCATATATTTGCGTGTTTTGACATATGAACCACCACATATATTACTCTAAATTAATAGCTTTTGTATTATTTCTGTCAATGTACGAATGCCAGAATTCAGGCACGCATCAGGGCAGCCGTCGGTGCGTAAGGACACAAACATGGCGGCCTCCTTGCGGCTGGGGCGTCAAGGAATTATAAGCGGTTTGAGATTAATAAAACTTAAAAAATGTCCATGGACAGCACATACGTTTCGGGAGCAAGTCAGGAGCTTTTTTCAGTCTCCATCGTTTTTTGGTGAGTGATGTGAAAGAAATCACTGACATTGCTGATTGCCTTGCTAATTCTGCTAACGTTAACATTAGCTGCCAAATTTGGTTAACGTTAGTTTATCCCATTTTGACGATACAATGTGACGTTAGTTTTTGTCGGCCTTTCACCAGATATCAATCATCTTGCACACTGAATAATGCCCATACTTTACGCCATGCTTTACGTCCATCTAGATTAGATAAAGAAACATTAACTGGCATGTCATGCTTATTTATAAGTCAAGTGAGGTCATCCAAGACTATATCAGCTTTATCAAAGTGTTGCCCTAAGCTTGAGGTTTTATTCGGTGTTGTTCTTGCCACTGAAATGAACTTTAAGTTAACGTTACATCTAGAGGTTTGCACTCTATGGCTAACGAATGTGCCTATTAACGTTAGTCATTCAGCAGGAGTTAGGTAGGCCTAGTCTACTCATTTAATATATTGTTGAATGGGTGATGGTCGGGAAAATTGACTATACTGCAAACCTGCTCATGCTGGTATGTTCTGTGCAATGGAATCTGAATTATTCGAATTTCTGTGAAGAAAAGACAGGACATGATGTCTTTAGGGGGGCGGCTGGCATAGTGTAACGTTAAGATACTCTCCGTGGATGGGCTTTTTTTGACTGGATGAGTGCCTGACAAGGCGACATCACTGCGAACTCTCATGTGTTTGGGAGTCTTTGCCAAGATCATTCTGTGCTGTACAAAAACCCACATTTCATCATAATATGCAAGATGAACGTGAACTGCATATGGGCAATTTTCAACACAAAAGGAAAAAAAAATGCATTGTAAACATTCAAAAATGTTGTCTCAGTATTATTGCCTTGTTTATTTGCAGTGAATGTTAGTCAGCTTCAAAACATTATAAAGGGCTATCTCAAACTCTATATGGCAAAAACGTGTAAACCTTGACATGCCAAATTTCATTGATTATTAAAAGGCTTATCATCCATATTGATTTTTCTAGATTAGGCAGTTCCATAGACTGTATATATACATTATTACCGAAGTACACTATTTCCGAAGTAATCCTTGATAAGATATTATAAGTTATAGGGTAGGATGCTACATGTAGGTCCAAATTCTGTGCTGGATCACAAGTTAAATACGTTTTTGTCTCACATATATTACATCAATATCTGTAGAAAGGGAAAAAAATTGAAAATATCCTTTTCTTTCATGATGGAATGTAGGTGGACTACTTTTGTCTCATAGTCTGCCAATAAATGGTGGTGCTGCTAGAAAAGTGAAAATGCTGTGGAATAGGCCCATCACAAAATAACACGAAAGATATGGGTTTGTTGTTTCTGGGGTTTGTTTTTTCTTCATAATGATTTTTTGTTATTCCCGTATTGCTTTTTTTCAATTTCACTCAGAGAGAGAGTGTGAGAGAGAGTGAGTGAGTGAGTGAGTGAGTGTGTGTGTGTGTGTGTGTGTGTGTGTGTGTGTGTTAGTTACTGAGAGGGAGTTACTCAATAAGTCTTGTTGGCATGAAACGATGTAGCATCTAATCCCACAATAGCCACTAGGAGGCATAGTGACCCCTGCACACAGAATGAAAACTGGTTCACATCACACATTTTAATAGAGATTGTATTGAGATTTTGTAGAGAGATTGTATTGTTTGCATTTGTCCCATGACAATTTCCTGTGCCCTGTTGCCCCATCTGTCACAGACACACGCACACACACAGAAAAACAAGTATTGCCGGATTACCCATGGCCACACACATTCAGAACTGGGAAAACAGTGTTGCCCTCACACTTATGCAGACTTGGGTAACAAGTCTTTTTCCCTCTCCATATCCGGTTTCCATGACAACGCCGGGATAGCAGGAACCCGGTTGAGTGATGGTGGTCCGGAGGCCCCCCCAATGTGGTTGTTTGTGTGTGTGGTTACAGTAAGGGCAGGGTGAGTGATTTGATCGATGAGTAGCGCTTAATCCCAAGCATCCGGTCATAAATCAGACCTTTCTGGTCTCCATGGCAACCGTCTCATCCAGACGCTGAAATCCAGCTGCCAAAAAAACAAAACAAAAAAACCCCACGAAAAACAGATTCTCTTTCTTTCTCTCTCACTCACTCTTTTTCTCACCTTTTCTTTCCTCATCCTTACCGCTCTCTTCTCTTACCTAGGGCTGTGTGATTTTGGCAAAAATCTAAATTACAATATTTCTCAACCAATATTGCGATCGTGATTTTATTGCGATTTTTCACAATAAAAACCAAAGCACCAAAAATGTCCCATTATTAGGCATATTTGTACACAAGGTCTAATTAATAATAGAAAATTAACTATTCTCATTAATCAATATATTTTTATTCAAGAGAATATCTTGTTGCATTGAACCCCAATCCTTGTTTAACATAGTGCAGAGTGTAGCTAACAATCAAGTCTATGCATTAAGTCTATGCAGCTACAAAACTAAAATATTGAAATTTCGAAATTGTGATAATATTGCAAATGCGATTAATTGTCCAGCACTACTCTCACCCTCTCTGTTCTCTAATCCCCTGTTTCCTCTCTTGTCTTTGGACCATCTTCTCCATCTCCTTCTTTACAATCCCCCTTCTCTCTCTCAACAAGCATCAGCAATTTCATTATTTCAGTTTTTAATATGTTTCTATTGAATGTTAAATTTGCTAGATGTTTCCATACACTTTACTAGACGTTCCCATGCTAATGACTTTTCTGGGATTTTCCTTAATCACTAACGTCAGTGCAGCACCAGCATTAGCAGTAGTGCAAGTGTCATTTTTAATAAACTCCTGGTGTACAAACTTTTCAATGTGGCAGATATGTTTGGTACAAATCAATGCATTTTAGTACAATAACTCCAATCAAGACTAAAAAAAAAAAAAAAAAAAAACTCCAGAGGGGGTATTTAGATGGATGTCATGATGCAAAGCACCTTGGCTAAATGTGCTCTACAGCATTACTTTAAAGTGCAATCTGGACACAACTTGACTGATGCGTTACCTCTGTCCACCTGCAGGTGTCGCCCCACTGAAGGTGCAGATGCCTGCACTGTCACCCACCATGGAGGAGGGCAACATTGTCAAATGGCTCAAAAAAGAAGGTAAGCCTTCAGCCCATACTAGTCCAGCAGACTGTAGGCAGAGAGCAGCAGTTATTGTTAGGAGGTGATATTGCCTATATGGTCCTATGGTGGTTATCTGTACATGTCTGTAGGGCCTTGTGCCACGGGGAAAAAATAGCTTTATGAACTGATTGAATGGAGCTTCATATTGGGTGTATAGGGCTCTGCCTATCTCTCTCTCTCTTTCCCTCTGTCTTTCTCAGATTCAATAGTTTTATTCGCATGACAATACATTTTGTATTGCCAAAGCTGTTAGTTTTAAAGGCTGGGTTATACTTCTATGTTGATTTGATGTGAAGGCTTTGTCTCAGTACAAATGGTAAATACGAAAAAGAGACGTGTGAGAAAGTGGTCTAATAACTTATAAGTGGCATTATAAACCAAAGCACAAACTGATCTTAAAAGCCTTTGTTAAGGTTAAATTCAGTGTGTATGCCCTTCGAATGAGTCAAGGCAAAATAAAGGAGAATTGACCACAATTTGCCTTGTTTGACCATTGAAGTTCTTGAACGATGAGATGCTCTTAAGGTATTTCAGGAAATTATCTAAAGCAGAATAGTCACTGCCCCCAGTTAGAAATATTTCAAAATGTTCGTCAGGAAATGTAGACCACCTGTGAAGGGGGTTTATGGCGATGCAGACGGTCTGCAGTGTGTCGGCGTCAGTGTGAGGAATGGGCATAAATCCAGCTTAATCAGTACATCACACACACACACACACACACACACACACACACACACACACACACACATACACACCCCTGTGC
>JAGFZM010003701.1:0-11544 GCA_017657215.1 Limnothrissa miodon
ACTGTGTGTGTGTTTGCACGTGTGTGTGTATGTGTGTGTGTGTGTGTGTCTGGTTGATTCTACAGAGAAAGAAGGACTGGACCGGACAGAACATGGACTTTTCCTTGACTGTTTGCAGCGGAAATCCTCTTTTAGAACCCTTGTCGGCAGCAGAGACTGAAGGAATGAACTTCCCTGACCTGACTTAGACAGCTTTCCCCCAGCTCACTGCCTATAGATGATTCCTCTCCCTTTGACTCTCTGCAATAAAGCTCTGTTTGAACAACATGCCACTGAAGGCTAGGTGGCTGGATGTCTGGTCAAAAGGCCAAGGCTGACAAAAGGTGGCCCTTTGACTTACTAATAACAGCCTTTGGAGATAGACGGTTAGACTAGTAGGTTGATGGTTTGGCAAAGCAGGATGGGGATTTGTGACTGCATTAATCGCCCCATTAGATGCCTCTATTCATGGAGCTTCAATGACCTGCCAGCACTGTTCTTCCCCACTGCATGCACCTAGGTGCACAAAGGCTTTCACTATTTGCCCTGTGCGGCCTGTAGTGTAATGCATACTGACTTGGATTGGATGTGAAAGGTCCTTTACAGCTTTGAGGTACCCAGTCAGCACTTTTATTTAGTTTTATTTACCGACCACCAACAACTTCAGAATGCATTTCTGTGCCTCTTTTGTTTTGCCAGCATTGTTTTGATAAACAAATGCAGGCAATGGTTTCTTTCTTTTCTGTGTAAATACTCAGGTTTCCATCTTCCAATCAGTATTGGCACATCAAGGAGACGAAACCCTCCTGGTGGGTTTTATTTTTTGAGTCAACAGTGCCCCCTGGAGGACTTGAGGAGACAGGCAAGCCCAGAAGTCACGTAATGACACACATTCTCACATACACACACACACACACACGCACACACACACACACACATATACACACACATACACAGCCCAGCCTGGGCAGATTAATTATGATAGGAGGGGTTTTACAGCTGCAAAGCTCCACTAGGCCCTAGTGTCTGACCTCTAAGCTCATGTCAGTAGTTACCATGTAATTAGCTTGCCCTGTCTCGCCAGACGCTCAACAAACAGACAAATGTAGCACTGATAGAGAAGGAAGACACTCATGAAGGGGAAAAATATGTGTGTGTGTGTGTGTGTGTGTGTGTGTGTTTGGGAGGGGGGACTCAGGACTGTGAATAATTCAGTCCTCTGTTTCTGCACTCATTATATTAATTACACACTTATTGTTCTCTGGGGAAAAAAAATAATGTAAAATTGCAATTTGGGCTGAGAAATTGTCATTTGAAGCTGCAATTAGCCCTAATAAAATGATTCATTTTTTCTTTTCTTCTTTTCTTGTTCTTCTTTGTTGAGTGAATCATATGCTCTGCAGTATGTGACATATGCAAGATGACATGTAAGGGGCGTGAATGGGACAGGAATGGGCATGGACTGGACTGTGTGTGTGTGTGTGTGTATGTGTGTGTGTGTGTGTGTGTGTGTGGAGAGAGTGCAATGAAGGATTTAATCAACATTAACAGGCATGCATTGTCCAATTTGCTCCTGCCAGTGTTCTCTGACTCAGCATTGCTACCTGTCGTAGTCTAGTCCTTTATGTTTCTATCACAGGTGTTCTGCTGGTGGCACAGAGCTTATGCTGATTCGTTCAGCAGCCTAACACAAGATCAGGTATATACTACTTTATTTGCTGCATATGTGGTCAATTGGTGAGCTTCTCTCTGGAACATATCCCACCCTATATTCTCCAAATTAAGTGAAATTACATGCAATTACAGCTTGCAATTACAGTTACCTGTTTTTGTTTTTGTGTGCATGTTTGCAGTTGTTTGTTGTTGTTTGCAGTGTGTGTTTGTGTGTGTGTGTGTGTGTGTGTGTGTGTGTGTGTGTGTGTGTGTTAATATGCGTGTCTGTGTGTCTGAAAGTTGGCTTTTTGTTCTCTGTACAATGTATTGTATGTACCTCTGGTTCAGTGCTGATGGCCATATTAATCTTGTTAATCAGGTAGCCGTGCCATCGGGGTCAGAGAGCCACAGTCACAGCGGCAGCATGCAGCCAGGCTCCCTATTACACTCTGGGGGAGTCTTACCCTTTAGGACGAATACAAGGGGCAGCTAAAAATACATATCACAGCTTACCCAGAGAGAGAGAGAGAGAGAGAGAGAGAGAGAGAGAGGAGACAGATAGAGGGGGGAACTAAGTGTAGAGATTGTATGAAGCACATGGTGGGGACTCCATAGAGTACACATGCAGCCCCATGGATTTCTGGGTGATTAGAGACATGGGCGTTTGGTTCGTTGGGGCCGGCGAGAAGGGGGTAACTAGCTCTCGGCGGTCATCATGCTAAACATGTCCTGTTCTCTCCCTCTGTGTGCCAGGGGGAACTGGGAACGATGCCAAGACACACACACACACACACACAGACACACATGCCCATACAGAGGGGCACATTCATCCTCAGTTCCCTCTGGCTCCACCTGACTTGTCCCCCCTCATCCATCTCATGCAATCTACCTGCATCTTCAGCGTGTGGGAGAAGACCATTACAGAGCAGCTAATTAGATGGCCAGCATGGTGGTTGCAGCTGTTTATCTAAGGGTAACGGATGAGACATTCATTATAACTGCCTGTATATTTATTAGTTTATATTGTGTGTTCACATGGCGAGTGAGTAATAATTAGTTTCTACACATGCATGTAATTACAGTAAACACACACACACATGTGCGCGCACACACACACACACACACATACACACACACACACACATGCAAAACTTCTGCAAGCCAACCTGGACCTCAGACCACACAAATCCACATATTCTTTTCATTTACTGATGTAAACCTGTTTTCTTATGGTCATTTTTGGGTGGACCACAATGCCTAGAAATATGATACTCAACCAGTTCTGAACAACAGCATATCTTCAACAGGGTCTCCTAATATGTTTCAGTGTACGTGTGGGCCTCAGGAACTAATTCCTCTGCCACAGACACACTACTCCCAGCCCCCTCGACACACACAACACAAGCACATTACTGAGGAGTAATGAATGAAACATGACAGTTGAGCACAGAGCGTGATGTAAAGCTGCATGATGCAAATAGATTCCATTGAAACGAAAGATGACTTCCCCACTGTGTTATGCTGGTTTGCCTTAGCCTGGTAGGTGGTTATGTGTTTTGAGTTACTGCTCCACAACCAGCAGGGCGCTATTGATGCCAAGCTCTGATTTGACTTCACAAGATTCCACCTTAAGGGCAGAAACTCAACTCATATTGAAGTCCGTATATACAGTACTGTATACTCGTGTCACGTATGGATTCGCTGCAAGAGGCAAGGTATAGAATACCGTTACATTTTTTCAGTGTAGGAATGGGAAAACATGCAGTACGGCTTTGACTAACTTCCTCATTCCAAGGGAGCAGAAGCACAAAATCTGGGACATATATAAACGGCCTAGCATTTTGTTTCATCATTTATTTATACAAGTGAGCTTGTGATTAGCGACAGAAGCTCGACAAAAGATGTAAGATGTAAGATCTGAGATGAATAACAGAACTTCCATTTCAACACATCTGCACAGGAATGCTGCCAAATAGTGTGACCACTTCTGATACAAAGTTCTAGTTTCCAGAACAGGAAAATCCCGAAAAATACTTTCACACCAGTTGACACTTATCAGGAAATGTGTGTCATATTTCTCCAAACAGTCAGACAAAACAATAGGTGTTGCAAAATGAGATTTCACTGGCAAAAAAATGAATCAAATGGTGATATTGCTTATGACCATGCCACAGGCACAGTAGCACACCTGCTTTCATGTTCTTGAGAGCCAAACGAGGTTTTTGTCATGTTTTAACCCCTCAATATTTTATATCAAGTGAAATATGTGCATTGACTATGCTGTGTGTTTTTACATACTGTTCTTCATATTGAAACAAATGCTAGAAAACATTCCTTCAGAGTATGGAAACATGCAGGTGTTTCATAACTGTGCTGTTTGGTAGGTATTCAATAAATGAAATGAATCAGATAATTATTTACTTTGGGGTGTTGTTAGCATTAGCAGTGTATTGTGATTTTTGGTCTGAAGCTCTCATCTTCAGTTTATCAAAACCAATCAATTCTACAGTTTGTTTATTCCATTGACCTGTTGTGACACACAGAGGGAAAAAAAACAAGTCATTAACACCTTTCCTTATTCATCACTTGCACTTCTCCTACAACTTCTACAATAACAAGAGTGTGTCTGATATTGAGTGTGTCTGATCAGTGCAGTGGTTATGGGCTGTGTGTTATGTTCTCTAATATCAACCTCTATCACCTCTAGTAAAGTTGATTTGTATACTCCTCTGATTCGTATACACTGTCGCTATGACTAACACTAGTTAACATCAGAGGAACAAAAACATGTCATAAACCTGTGATGGCATGATGTGTCTGTCATAAACATTCATGACATTTTATTAATGTTCATGACTGTTAGGTGTTAGGTGTCTGTTAGGTGTTAGGTGTCATGTTTTTCGTAATGTAAAGTTAACACTGTTTAGGGTTCGGGCGTTACAAAGACTGCATGACACTTTAAGGACAATGATGTGTTATTGTTCGGGAGAAAGGTTAGAAATTATTTGTTTTCAGCAGCAGCCAGATGTCATTTTGTCCATTCAAGCAGCCCAGGTGTGACTGAAATTGCTGGGTGTTGGATACTGATCTCTAAAGAATACCTATTATTCTTTAAGGTCTGTGGTGTTGGGGCAAGAATGTTTTGTGCTATTGTTTGGGAGGCAGGCTGCCCCTAATTGTTTTCAGAATCATAAAGAGACCAGATTTCTTTGTGACCAGAGAATGAAAAACTAGTGGGACATGAGGAGATATTATTATAATGTTATAAAAAGTATTATGTGTTTACAAGCCACATAAATAAAGCTATTGTACCATTAAAACATCATACACAATAATCACTGTCATCAATGGCATGTAGGCTACAGTATATTATATGTATGGATTAAGGGCTAATGTCACAACCTCCTTCTGAAGTTTAGCAGCAACAGAATGATAGTGACAGACACTCACACACCCACGAGTACACCCACCCACACACATATACACACACATGCACACACACACACACACACACACACACACACATACAGACACACAAACACACAGTCACACAGTTTACAGTCATGCTTATTGCAAAAGCAGGTAGAATAGAGAGAAGAGAGTTCACTCTGCCAGTGACTGGCTCACTTCATTCCCATGCAAATGCCATACCTGGACCTGTGGTGGCAGCCAATTATAGAATGAGGAAGCAGAGGAATAAAATGCTGATTGGTAGGACATCAGCATGCCAAGCAAAGGCCTACACCTTCTCTTGCGGAACTGGTTAGGGGAAGGGCCCAAATCTAGCTGCGTCCTCCAACATATCACATTTACTGTTAGGCACACATACTAGAAACATACACATAGCTAGAAGGTACCATCTCTCTATCTCAAATACACAGGGACAGTGCTTTTATTTGGCTGGCCTCTGGTCCCAAAGGCCCATCTTATCCCTTCACTGAACAGGTACACTCTTCATTTCTCTATGTATATGTGTTTTTTTCTTTGTTTGATGTGTGTGTGTGTGTGTGCCACTTGGTTGCGTTGCCTTTGGAGATGTTTGCTTTAATGTAACGGCACAGGGTAGAGTTTTTTTTATGACTGTATCATGTAGGTCATGACACTTAATGGTCAGAAATAGCTTACTGTAGCCTCTTAGCAATAACCTTGATCTTTATCTCTCTGGCATCTGTTGAGGAAATAGATGATAAGCTGGTTTGCCATTAATTCTTGAAAAAGTTCAAAACCATTTAAAAAAAAAACATCATTGTCATAAAAATAATACAAGAAAGAATGCATTAAAGCTTACATAAAAATTGTATTTCAAAACCATCTGATGCTATATTGGTGCCAATGCTTGCTTGGACACATTATATTGCACAAAATTCCATGTTAACAATATCATAGAAACAACTATCAGTGTGTTATAACCGTTAGCGCTGATGAGTCAAAACATACATTCAAACAGTCAGAAACTAACAATAGTTTTTCAACCCCTCTGGGTAAAATACCAACATGACTATTGATTAGTGCTCTCCCTCAAAGAACAATTAGAGCATTTCTTCACACTTGCATCATGCGCTAATCATTCATTAGTAAAATATGTAGTACCAGCATAATTAGTTTCTAATTTAAACATGACAACTTTATAGTCTCTCTCATCTCTGTGTCATACTTACATACATGGATGATTAAAAATTGCCTTTTTATCGCATTAGTGAGAGGTAACTTCTATGGTGGCAAAAAAGAGGGAGTGGAAATTCTTTTAACAGTACAAACACCATTAGGGGCTAAAATAATCATTAATCTGCAGTGGCTGTTGGCTAAATATTAGAGTGCTACTGAACAAATGAGTTCAATTTGATCCAGTGAAAACATTACCAAGTGCAACCCGTTAGTGTTTAACTCAGCAAAATGGACCCAAAGTTATGTGTGCTTATAAGTCATGAATATGGATTAGGGAGGGAATGGCCTGTGTTACTCTAATAAAAAATAGGAAGCATAATACAGAAAACATGACTTAATTGCATGACTAAATACTGCTGTAATGCTAACTGCATAACCCTTCAGCTGTACATTTACACAAAGTATTTACTGAACAAATTGAGTCATGTTTACCCTCAGTTATAGCTGTGGTCTTTTCAAAGTATCAGCACTTCAATCAATATTAAATATGAAATCAATATTAAATACATATGGTAAATTATTGGGCAAAAACTGTGTTTCAGTTTCTTTATCAGCAAGACAATCCCCTAGTTTGTCCAGGGCATATTTGCTTTGTTTTATCATTGATGTGTGAACATTTTGTCGTACATGAGTTGCAATGAAGAAGGCTACATTCCTATCAGCTTGTAAACATCGTGGCACACAGATCACAAAGTCAAAAACTGGAGTAGACTTGGCAGACTGTCAAAAATGTGAGTGATCAATCTAAGTTAGTTTTAAGTTTCTTGTCACAGATACCAAGGCTGGTTTCTGTAGAAAAGCTATCTGTCTGATAGATCCCTTGGGTTTTGGTGATGCCCAGCAAACCTGTCATAAAGGCCTGGCATGCCACTATGCCTGTACCGTATATGGGTCTGCAGGTTTGTTATGGCCTGAAAGAGTGTTCAATAAAAGAGGAAAAATGTAGGTCAAGATTCAGACAGGAACTTTTTGTTTTGAACTGAAATACTGTTCCCTGTTAAACCTTATCACTTCTTCACATATCCCTTGTGATAGGCGGTGAAACATGAACAACTTCTGACATGCTAAACCTCATGGACATAGCAGGTGCACACACAAAAAAATATGAGCTATCCAACTATGGGTGTTATACTGCACTTTCAGTTTGCAGCTTGATAGACTTTTGTTCTTGTCCATGCAAATGTGCAGGCCTGCAATGGTAGTAAGTTAGATAACACACAGCTATACACACACACACACAGACACACACACACACTGGGTGAGGACAGTATCATGGATGGATGGGACATCTTCAAACAGATATGGGGTTTGGATATGGTTTACATGTGGCAAGATTAGAAAGGAATCAGAGTGTTCCTATGATGTCTTTGGCTGCTGACAGGGCCTCTTATGATAAGGGCCCATGAGATCAGATACCCAACACCCTCAGGAGAGACAGACTCTGGTTGTTACAGGTGTCTCCAGTTGGTTCGGCAATGGCATGAGTAGCCCTTTCATGTAACTGCTGAACTAGGCTGGGGGTAGATGAACCATACTCTATGCAAAGCAGACAGTAGCCTCACGTGTGTGTGTGTGTGTGTGTGTGTGTGTGTGTGTGCGTGGGTGGGTGGATGTGTGTGTTGGAAAGGAGTAAAAGTATCATGATGGATACAATCGCTCTTTGTTTCCCTGGTATAACATACTGATGAGGGTTTGCAGTAATGTAGTAATATGCACTCTGTTTGGTGTGTGTGTGTGGGGGGGCAAACAGGTTTTGCTGCAGTGTGATGAAGCGATTTAACCTCCATTGCTGTGTAGACTTTCAACACATTATTGGTCTAATTTATATTTTCCTGTTTGCAAATGCATCTCTCTGATTACTGCAACTTGCCAGCCATCTCTGATGATTGTTAGATTGAAGAGATGATTGTTAGTGTCCTAGATGTTCCCACAGGCATACAATTTTAGCATTCCAAATTGACTCTCCTCATGGCTGCTTGATGTGATAAAAATATAGTGAAGCAGTTTGGGAATAAAATAGGACATTCAGAAATTGTTCTTTCATTTACCATTGAGTCTATTTTAGCATTGTCTCCTTCCTAAGGCCACTAAACCTGTGTATGCTTTAAAACACTTAGCTTCCTGTCTGCAGGATGGTGCTGGTAAATGTATATTTTAAACTACTTATTGTGGAGTTTGTTTGATGTTTGTTTGGTATTGCAGTCATGTTTGGGATTGCACACATGTTTTCTTGTGAGTGAGACCACGCCTGTCTGTGTGTGATGTGCACGTATTGCAGTCTGATGTTTCTGTGTGATGGAATGATGTCTGTGTGTGGTGGTATGATTTATTTTTTATGTATGAAGCAGTCAGGGGTGCTGTTGAAACTGTTAGGCCCTATGATAGAAAGTGAGCCAGTGTGATATTTGCATGTGTTTTGTGTTGTAGTAAAAGTGTGTTTAGTAGAAGACAGGTACCGCAGGACAGTAGAGTCCTTGGGCCTCGGTGAAGTGAAGAGGCACTTGGCACTTGGGCACCACAGTGTGATGCATGTGACAACAGGATGTTTGCTTGTAACAGCATGATTTCTGTGTGGCAGAAGCAGCCTGATTTTCTATGAGGCAGCAGAGGTGTTTTTGTGTGTGTGTGTGTGTGTGTGTGTGTGTGTGTGTGTGTGTGTTGGTGTGTGTATGTGTGTTTGTGCCTGCCTATCCATCTGTCTGCAGAGGTGTTTGTGTGATCGTAGGATATTTGTGCACAACTGTCTGTCTGTCACATACAGACAGTTGCTTGTATAACCTTACACATCCATGTCTGACAGCCATGTCTGTGCCTTGGTTTCCAGGCCCTGGACCATGGTTCGGCACACCGGCTGCAGCATGAGTTCCCTCCCCAATGTCAGCGCCGAGACACAGTTGTCTGCCCCCTGGGCCCCCCACTACCCAGCCACAGATGGTGAGAAACCACACATAGTCTCACAGACACTCACACACAGTTAGTTACACAGTCAGTCACACACACACACACACACACACACACACACACACACACATGTTTGATAGATCTTGTGAAGAGGTCATAGTTCTTACACTCTGAACTGTCCTCCAATACATACCACCATCAGGATTGGCATTAGTAGAGTATGTATTATGTATTACTGTAAGATTTTAATGCATAACCCCATGACTGACATGCAGGAGAGGATGCGTGACATGAAGTAGAGAATTTTTTTCACCCTTTACCCTTTCCCTCCCTGGGCCCTCACCCACAGTTTCCATGGTAACCCCGAGCTACCCCAACCGCCTGTGGGCCCAGGAGACGCAGCCGCATTACTGGTCCAAGTTTCAGGTGTGGGACTGGCTTCAGCAGACCCTGGACATGCACCAGATCGATGCTACCAGCATCCCCTTCCAGAACTTCGACATAGATGGACGCCAACTCTGCAACATGAGCTTCCAGGACTTCACTCGTGCTGCGGGGACTGTTGGGTCCATCCTTTTTCAGAGCCTGGCTGACATCAAGTGGGGCGGTATGTACACATACCCTCAGAATCACATGATATAAAATGGAACCTCATCTGGATGACAATTCGCCAAAATGAAACTTGGGACTTATCTTCTATAATAATTGACATCACAATCATAATGCAAACAGAAATGAGACAGAAATGTTTATTCATTTTGTTTGTGAAGCCTATGAGATGATATGCTTAAGAGATTATTTGCTCTGTGTTATGAAACTGGAATGGCAAGTTGGTCTAGTGGCTGCAGTGTTTATGGTTTCACTGGAATTTAACACCTACCCTGTCTGATAAAAGTATTACATTTGACACCAAATCAACGCTTTCCGTCTCTTGTCACAGGCCAGTATGCCTCAGAAATCTTCCCAACCATGGACATCAAATCAGAGATAGATGGTAAGCTATGCCTGCAAGGCTAAGTGAACTTTCAAAACACCCCTCCCCCCCCACACACACATAAACATAGAGAGCATGCTATCCTGGAGCATGTGGGCAGCCTGTTGCTGCGACATCCAGGGAGCAGTGAGAGGTTATGTATCTTGCACAAAGGGCACCCCATGAATGTGGGCATGGGAGAGAGATACAGCATTCACACAGACACACACACAGCGTCAGCATTTACCCTACTGTTAGGGGACGAAATCAGACGCCGTTCCGTTATGAGTCCAGACCCCAAAACACTAGGCCATGGCTGCCCCATTATCTCTGTTTAATTGTATAAACTGCGTTTTTGTAAGCAGCCAGTCACAAAGCTACGTCTTTGAAGTTATTTCCTTAATTGACACCTGTTCCTGAGTTGAGTGCCTATTGATTTAGTGATATTTACAGTGTCTATTTACTGAATAATGGTTACTATTTACTGAGTTAAACCATCATAGTGCTTGTAAGACTCATGTCCTTTTTGTTTTAATGCCAAATTGAATTGCATCAGTGGCACAAAAATGACCATTAGACCCCTATGTTCATGACTATTTTTACTGAGATTATGCACAGATCAATAATTACAGGGCTATAGGTTGTAATATGCCAGAGGTTCTCCATTAGAACACTGGTTGGGTGGGTCAGAAAAAAACATGCTTCTATTATAATAAAGAATTCTCTACTAGTACTGAAGATGTCATCATTCCCATCATAGCATGTAAACAGAAATGACACTGATATGATGATAAAGACACTCTTATTCTTTATCTCTGGCAGAGTTTCCTTGTTCGCTTCTTCCCTTCAAGGAGGAAACTGGCTTCTTTCCTGCTTCAGGTACGGTAAATCTGCATTTCAGGAATCTCTCTTAATCTGTCTAGCATTTTACTAGCTTCATGTTTTATAATCTTCCACATGTGTTACAATCTTCCACGTATAAACTATTTATTCTATTCATTTTTTTCAATCAATTTAGATATGCATAAATAATAGCCTAAGTATTGTTTGTGGTTCTGTGTGAATTACAGACTTCTTTGATATTAAGTCGCCATTCTCATCTTCGGTAGCTATGAGCTCACCTTCTCCATCAAGCCCAGGTGGGTGCACAGCACCTTGTCAGACATCCTGCTTTTCCAACACATTTGCAGATGAAGAGGCAAACTCTTTTGATTATGGGCTGTGGTGTTGTGTTGTGACCCTTGTTAACTGTACTTGTCTTGCCATCAGATTCAAAGAGATCACACAGCCGCCCTCATCCTGTCAAAAAACACAGTGAGTCCAAAAGTTATGTAGCACACACACACACACACACACACACACACACACACACA
>JAGFZM010003702.1:0-11527 GCA_017657215.1 Limnothrissa miodon
ACTGTGTGTGTGTTTGCACGTGTGTGTGTATGTGTGTGTGTGTGTGTCTGGTTGATTCTACAGAGAAAGAAGGACTGGACCGGACAGAACATGGACTTTTCCTTGACTGTTTGCAGCGGAAATCCTCTTTTAGAACCCTTGTCGGCAGCAGAGACTGAAGGAATGAACTTCCCTGACCTGACTTAGACAGCTTTCCCCCAGCTCACTGCCTATAGATGATTCCTCTCCCTTTGACTCTCTGCAATAAAGCTCTGTTTGAACAACATGCCACTGAAGGCTAGGTGGCTGGATGTCTGGTCAAAAGGCCAAGGCTGACAAAAGGTGGCCCTTTGACTTACTAATAACAGCCTTTGGAGATAGACGGTTAGACTAGTAGGTTGATGGTTTGGCAAAGCAGGATGGGGATTTGTGACTGCATTAATCGCCCCATTAGATGCCTCTATTCATGGAGCTTCAATGACCTGCCAGCACTGTTCTTCCCCACTGCATGCACCTAGGTGCACAAAGGCTTTCACTATTTGCCCTGTGCGGCCTGTAGTGTAATGCATACTGACTTGGATTGGATGTGAAAGGTCCTTTACAGCTTTGAGGTACCCAGTCAGCACTTTTATTTAGTTTTATTTACCGACCACCAACAACTTCAGAATGCATTTCTGTGCCTCTTTTGTTTTGCCAGCATTGTTTTGATAAACAAATGCAGGCAATGGTTTCTTTCTTTTCTGTGTAAATACTCAGGTTTCCATCTTCCAATCAGTATTGGCACATCAAGGAGACGAAACCCTCCTGGTGGGTTTTATTTTTTGAGTCAACAGTGCCCCCTGGAGGACTTGAGGAGACAGGCAAGCCCAGAAGTCACGTAATGACACACATTCTCACATACACACACACACACACACGCACACACACACACACACATATACACACACATACACAGCCCAGCCTGGGCAGATTAATTATGATAGGAGGGGTTTTACAGCTGCAAAGCTCCACTAGGCCCTAGTGTCTGACCTCTAAGCTCATGTCAGTAGTTACCATGTAATTAGCTTGCCCTGTCTCGCCAGACGCTCAACAAACAGACAAATGTAGCACTGATAGAGAAGGAAGACACTCATGAAGGGGAAAAATATGTGTGTGTGTGTGTGTGTGTGTGTGTGTGTTTGGGAGGGGGGACTCAGGACTGTGAATAATTCAGTCCTCTGTTTCTGCACTCATTATATTAATTACACACTTATTGTTCTCTGGGGAAAAAAAATAATGTAAAATTGCAATTTGGGCTGAGAAATTGTCATTTGAAGCTGCAATTAGCCCTAATAAAATGATTCATTTTTTCTTTTCTTCTTTTCTTGTTCTTCTTTGTTGAGTGAATCATATGCTCTGCAGTATGTGACATATGCAAGATGACATGTAAGGGGCGTGAATGGGACAGGAATGGGCATGGACTGGACTGTGTGTGTGTGTGTGTGTATGTGTGTGTGTGTGTGTGTGTGTGTGGAGAGAGTGCAATGAAGGATTTAATCAACATTAACAGGCATGCATTGTCCAATTTGCTCCTGCCAGTGTTCTCTGACTCAGCATTGCTACCTGTCGTAGTCTAGTCCTTTATGTTTCTATCACAGGTGTTCTGCTGGTGGCACAGAGCTTATGCTGATTCGTTCAGCAGCCTAACACAAGATCAGGTATATACTACTTTATTTGCTGCATATGTGGTCAATTGGTGAGCTTCTCTCTGGAACATATCCCACCCTATATTCTCCAAATTAAGTGAAATTACATGCAATTACAGCTTGCAATTACAGTTACCTGTTTTTGTTTTTGTGTGCATGTTTGCAGTTGTTTGTTGTTGTTTGCAGTGTGTGTTTGTGTGTGTGTGTGTGTGTGTGTGTGTGTGTGTGTGTGTGTGTGTTAATATGCGTGTCTGTGTGTCTGAAAGTTGGCTTTTTGTTCTCTGTACAATGTATTGTATGTACCTCTGGTTCAGTGCTGATGGCCATATTAATCTTGTTAATCAGGTAGCCGTGCCATCGGGGTCAGAGAGCCACAGTCACAGCGGCAGCATGCAGCCAGGCTCCCTATTACACTCTGGGGGAGTCTTACCCTTTAGGACGAATACAAGGGGCAGCTAAAAATACATATCACAGCTTACCCAGAGAGAGAGAGAGAGAGAGAGAGAGAGAGAGAGAGGAGACAGATAGAGGGGGGAACTAAGTGTAGAGATTGTATGAAGCACATGGTGGGGACTCCATAGAGTACACATGCAGCCCCATGGATTTCTGGGTGATTAGAGACATGGGCGTTTGGTTCGTTGGGGCCGGCGAGAAGGGGGTAACTAGCTCTCGGCGGTCATCATGCTAAACATGTCCTGTTCTCTCCCTCTGTGTGCCAGGGGGAACTGGGAACGATGCCAAGACACACACACACACACACACACAGACACACATGCCCATACAGAGGGGCACATTCATCCTCAGTTCCCTCTGGCTCCACCTGACTTGTCCCCCCTCATCCATCTCATGCAATCTACCTGCATCTTCAGCGTGTGGGAGAAGACCATTACAGAGCAGCTAATTAGATGGCCAGCATGGTGGTTGCAGCTGTTTATCTAAGGGTAACGGATGAGACATTCATTATAACTGCCTGTATATTTATTAGTTTATATTGTGTGTTCACATGGCGAGTGAGTAATAATTAGTTTCTACACATGCATGTAATTACAGTAAACACACACACACATGTGCGCGCACACACACACACACACATACACACACACACACACATGCAAAACTTCTGCAAGCCAACCTGGACCTCAGACCACACAAATCCACATATTCTTTTCATTTACTGATGTAAACCTGTTTTCTTATGGTCATTTTTGGGTGGACCACAATGCCTAGAAATATGATACTCAACCAGTTCTGAACAACAGCATATCTTCAACAGGGTCTCCTAATATGTTTCAGTGTACGTGTGGGCCTCAGGAACTAATTCCTCTGCCACAGACACACTACTCCCAGCCCCCTCGACACACACAACACAAGCACATTACTGAGGAGTAATGAATGAAACATGACAGTTGAGCACAGAGCGTGATGTAAAGCTGCATGATGCAAATAGATTCCATTGAAACGAAAGATGACTTCCCCACTGTGTTATGCTGGTTTGCCTTAGCCTGGTAGGTGGTTATGTGTTTTGAGTTACTGCTCCACAACCAGCAGGGCGCTATTGATGCCAAGCTCTGATTTGACTTCACAAGATTCCACCTTAAGGGCAGAAACTCAACTCATATTGAAGTCCGTATATACAGTACTGTATACTCGTGTCACGTATGGATTCGCTGCAAGAGGCAAGGTATAGAATACCGTTACATTTTTTCAGTGTAGGAATGGGAAAACATGCAGTACGGCTTTGACTAACTTCCTCATTCCAAGGGAGCAGAAGCACAAAATCTGGGACATATATAAACGGCCTAGCATTTTGTTTCATCATTTATTTATACAAGTGAGCTTGTGATTAGCGACAGAAGCTCGACAAAAGATGTAAGATGTAAGATCTGAGATGAATAACAGAACTTCCATTTCAACACATCTGCACAGGAATGCTGCCAAATAGTGTGACCACTTCTGATACAAAGTTCTAGTTTCCAGAACAGGAAAATCCCGAAAAATACTTTCACACCAGTTGACACTTATCAGGAAATGTGTGTCATATTTCTCCAAACAGTCAGACAAAACAATAGGTGTTGCAAAATGAGATTTCACTGGCAAAAAAATGAATCAAATGGTGATATTGCTTATGACCATGCCACAGGCACAGTAGCACACCTGCTTTCATGTTCTTGAGAGCCAAACGAGGTTTTTGTCATGTTTTAACCCCTCAATATTTTATATCAAGTGAAATATGTGCATTGACTATGCTGTGTGTTTTTACATACTGTTCTTCATATTGAAACAAATGCTAGAAAACATTCCTTCAGAGTATGGAAACATGCAGGTGTTTCATAACTGTGCTGTTTGGTAGGTATTCAATAAATGAAATGAATCAGATAATTATTTACTTTGGGGTGTTGTTAGCATTAGCAGTGTATTGTGATTTTTGGTCTGAAGCTCTCATCTTCAGTTTATCAAAACCAATCAATTCTACAGTTTGTTTATTCCATTGACCTGTTGTGACACACAGAGGGAAAAAAAACAAGTCATTAACACCTTTCCTTATTCATCACTTGCACTTCTCCTACAACTTCTACAATAACAAGAGTGTGTCTGATATTGAGTGTGTCTGATCAGTGCAGTGGTTATGGGCTGTGTGTTATGTTCTCTAATATCAACCTCTATCACCTCTAGTAAAGTTGATTTGTATACTCCTCTGATTCGTATACACTGTCGCTATGACTAACACTAGTTAACATCAGAGGAACAAAAACATGTCATAAACCTGTGATGGCATGATGTGTCTGTCATAAACATTCATGACATTTTATTAATGTTCATGACTGTTAGGTGTTAGGTGTCTGTTAGGTGTTAGGTGTCATGTTTTTCGTAATGTAAAGTTAACACTGTTTAGGGTTCGGGCGTTACAAAGACTGCATGACACTTTAAGGACAATGATGTGTTATTGTTCGGGAGAAAGGTTAGAAATTATTTGTTTTCAGCAGCAGCCAGATGTCATTTTGTCCATTCAAGCAGCCCAGGTGTGACTGAAATTGCTGGGTGTTGGATACTGATCTCTAAAGAATACCTATTATTCTTTAAGGTCTGTGGTGTTGGGGCAATTGTTGGGGCAAGAATGTTTTGTGCTATTGTTTGGGAGGCAGGCTGCCCCTAATTGTTTTCAGAATCATAAAGAGACCAGATTTCTTTGTGACCAGAGAATGAAAAACTAGTGGGACATGAGGAGATATTATTATAATGTTATAAAAAGTATTATGTGTTTACAAGCCACATAAATAAAGCTATTGTACCATTAAAACATCATACACAATAATCACTGTCATCAATGGCATGTAGGCTACAGTATATTATATGTATGGATTAAGGGCTAATGTCACAACCTCCTTCTGAAGTTTAGCAGCAACAGAATGATAGTGACAGACACTCACACACCCACGAGTACACCCACCCACACACATATACACACACATGCACACACACACACACACACACACACATACAGACACACAAACACACAGTCACACAGTTTACAGTCATGCTTATTGCAAAAGCAGGTAGAATAGAGAGAAGAGAGTTCACTCTGCCAGTGACTGGCTCACTTCATTCCCATGCAAATGCCATACCTGGACCTGTGGTGGCAGCCAATTATAGAATGAGGAAGCAGAGGAATAAAATGCTGATTGGTAGGACATCAGCATGCCAAGCAAAGGCCTACACCTTCTCTTGCGGAACTGGTTAGGGGAAGGGCCCAAATCTAGCTGCGTCCTCCAACATATCACATTTACTGTTAGGCACACATACTAGAAACATACACATAGCTAGAAGGTACCATCTCTCTATCTCAAATACACAGGGACAGTGCTTTTATTTGGCTGGCCTCTGGTCCCAAAGGCCCATCTTATCCCTTCACTGAACAGGTACACTCTTCATTTCTCTATGTATATGTGTTTTTTTCTTTGTTTGATGTGTGTGTGTGTGTGTGCCACTTGGTTGCGTTGCCTTTGGAGATGTTTGCTTTAATGTAACGGCACAGGGTAGAGTTTTTTTTATGACTGTATCATGTAGGTCATGACACTTAATGGTCAGAAATAGCTTACTGTAGCCTCTTAGCAATAACCTTGATCTTTATCTCTCTGGCATCTGTTGAGGAAATAGATGATAAGCTGGTTTGCCATTAATTCTTGAAAAAGTTCAAAACCATTTTAAAAAAAAACATCATTGTCATAAAAATAATACAAGAAAGAATGCATTAAAGCTTACATAAAAATTGTATTTCAAAACCATCTGATGCTATATTGGTGCCAATGCTTGCTTGGACACATTATATTGCACAAAATTCCATGTTAACAATATCATAGAAACAACTATCAGTGTGTTATAACCATTAGCGCTGATGAGTCAAAACATACATTCAAACAGTCAGAAACTAACAATAGTTTTTCAACCCCTCTGGGTAAAATACCAACATGACTATTGATTAGTGCTCTCCCTCAAAGAACAATTAGAGCATTTCTTCACACTTGCATCATGCGCTAATCATTCATTAGTAAAATATGTAGTAGCAGCATAATTAGTTTCTAATTTAAACATGACAACTTTATAGTCTCTCTCATCTCTGTGTCATACTTACAAACATGGATGATTAAAAATTGCCTTTTTATCGCATTAGTGAGAGGTAACTTCTATGGTGGCAAAAAAGAGGGAGTGGAAATTCTTTTAACAGTACAAACACCATTAGGGGCTAAAATAATCATTAATCTGCAGTGGCTGTTAGCTAAATATTAGAGTGCTACTGAACAAATGAGTTCAATTTGATCCAGTGAAAACATTACCAAGTGCAACCCGTTAGTGTTTAACTCAGCAAAATGGACCCAAAGTTATGTGTGCTTATAAGTCATGAATATGGATTAGGGAGGGAATGGCCTGTGTTACTCTAATAAAAAATAGGAAGCATAATACAGAAAACATGACTTAATTGCATGACTAAATACTGCTGTAATGCTAACTGCATAACCCTTCAGCTGTACATTTACACAAAGTATTTACTGAACAAATTGAGTCATGTTTACCCTCAGTTATAGCTGTGGTCTTTTCAAAGTATCAGCACTTCAATCAATATTAAATATGAAATCAATATTAAATACATATGGTAAATTATTGGGCAAAAACTGTGTTTCAGTTTCTTTATCAGCAAGACAATCCCCTAGTTTGTCCAGGGCATATTTGCTTTGTTTTATCATTGATGTGTGAACATTTTGTCGTACATGAGTTGCAATGAAGAAGGCTACATTCCTATCAGCTTGTAAACATCGTGGCACACAGATCACAAAGTCAAAAACTGGAGTAGACTTGGCAGACTGTCAAAAATGTGAGTGATCAATCTAAGTTAGTTTTAAGTTTCTTGTCACAGATACCAAGGCTGGTTTCTGTAGAAAAGCTATCTGTCTGATAGATCCCTTGGGTTTTGGTGATGCCCAGCAAACCTGTCATAAAGGCCTGGCATGCCACTATGCCTGTACCGTATATGGGTCTGCAGGTTTGTTATGGCCTGAAAGAGTGTTCAATAAAAGAGGAAAAATGTAGGTCAAGATTCAGACAGGAACTTTTTGTTTTGAACTGAAATACTGTTCCCTGTTAAACCTTATCACTTCTTCACATATCCCTTGTGATAGGCGGTGAAACATGAACAACTTCTGACATGCTAAACCTCATGGACATAGCAGGTGCACACACAAAAAAATATGAGCTATCCAACTATGGGTGTTATACTGCACTTTCAGTTTGCAGCTTGATAGACTTTTGTTCTTGTCCATGCAAATGTGCAGGCCTGCAATGGTAGTAAGTTAGATAACACACAGCTATACACACACACACACAGACACACACACACACTGGGTGAGGACAGTATCATGGATGGATGGGACATCTTCAAACAGATATGGGGTTTGGATATGGTTTACATGTGGCAAGATTAGAAAGGAATCAGAGTGTTCCTATGATGTCTTTGGCTGCTGACAGGGCCTCTTATGATAAGGGCCCATGAGATCAGATACCCAACACCCTCAGGAGAGACAGACTCTGGTTGTTACAGGTGTCTCCAGTTGGTTCGGCAATGGCATGAGTAGCCCTTTCATGTAACTGCTGAACTAGGCTGGGGGTAGATGAACCATACTCTATGCAAAGCAGACAGTAGCCTCACGTGTGTGTGTGTGTGTGTGTGTGTGTGTGTGTGTGCGTGGGTGGGTGGATGTGTGTGTTGGAAAGGAGTAAAAGTATCATGATGGATACAATCGCTCTTTGTTTCCCTGGTATAACATACTGATGAGGGTTTGCAGTAATGTAGTAATATGCACTCTGTTTGGTGTGTGTGTGTGGGGGGGCAAACAGGTTTTGCTGCAGTGTGATGAAGCGATTTAACCTCCATTGCTGTGTAGACTTTCAACACATTATTGGTCTAATTTATATTTTCCTGTTTGCAAATGCATCTCTCTGATTACTGTAACTTGCCAGCCATCTCTGATGATTGTTAGATTGAAGAGATGATTGTTAGTGTCCTAGATGTTCCCACAGGCATACAATTTTAGCATTCCAAATTGACTCTCCTTATGGCTGCTTGATGTGATAAAAATATAGTGAAGCAGTTTGGGAATAAAATAGGACATTCAGAAATTGTTCTTTCATTTACCATTGAGTCTATTTTAGCATTGTCTCCTTCCTAAGGCCACTAAACCTGTGTATGCTTTAAAACACTTAGCTTCCTGTCTGCAGGATGGTGCTGGTAAATGTATATTTTAAACTACTTATTGTGGAGTTTGTTTGATGTTTGTTTGGTATTGCAGTCATGTTTGGGATTGCACACATGTTTTCTTGTGAGTGAGACCACGCCTGTCTGTGTGTGATGTGCACGTATTGCAGTCTGATGTTTCTGTGTGATGGAATGATGTCTGTGTGTGGTGGTATGATTTATTTTTTATGTATGAAGCAGTCAGGGGTGCTGTTGAAACTGTTAGGCCCTATGATAGAAAGTGAGCCAGTGTGATATTTGCATGTGTTTTGTGTTGTAGTAAAAGTGTGTTTAGTAGAAGACAGGTACCGCAGGACAGTAGAGTCCTTGGGCCTCGGTGAAGTGAAGAGGCACTTGGCACTTGGGCACCACAGTGTGATGCATGTGACAACAGGATGTTTGCTTGTAACAGCATGATTTCTGTGTGGCAGAAGCAGCCTGATTTTCTATGAGGCAGCAGAGGTGTTTTTGTGTGTGTGTGTGTGTGTGTGTGTGTGTGTGTGTGTGTGTGTTGGTGTGTGTATGTGTGTTTGTGCCTGCCTATCCATCTGTCTGCAGAGGTGTTTGTGTGATCGTAGGATATTTGTGCACAACTGTCTGTCTGTCACATACAGACAGTTGCTTGTATAACCTTACACATCCATGTCTGACAGCCATGTCTGTGCCTTGGTTTCCAGGCCCTGGACCATGGTTCGGCACACCGGCTGCAGCATGAGTTCCCTCCCCAATGTCAGCGCCGAGACACAGTTGTCTGCCCCCTGGGCCCCCCCACTACCCAGCCACAGATGGTGAGAAACCACACATAGTCTCACAGACACTCACACACAGTTAGTTACACAGTCAGTCACACACACACACACACATGTTTGATAGATCTTGTGAAGAGGTCATAGTTCTTACACTCTGAACTGTCCTCCAATACATACCACCATCAGGATTGGCATTAGTAGAGTATGTATTATGTATTACTGTAAGATTTTAATGCATAACCCCATGACTGACATGCAGGAGAGGATGCGTGACATGAAGTAGAGAATTTTTTTCACCCTTTACCCTTTCCCTCCCTGGGCCCTCACCCACAGTTTCCATGGTAACCCCGAGCTACCCCAACCGCCTGTGGGCCCAGGAGACGCAGCCGCATTACTGGTCCAAGTTTCAGGTGTGGGACTGGCTTCAGCAGACCCTGGACATGCACCAGATCGATGCTACCAGCATCCCCTTCCAGAACTTCGACATAGATGGACGCCAACTCTGCAACATGAGCTTCCAGGACTTCACTCGTGCTGCGGGGACTGTTGGGTCCATCCTTTTTCAGAGCCTGGCTGACATCAAGTGGGGCGGTATGTACACATACCCTCAGAATCACATGATATAAAATGGAACCTCATCTGGATGACAATTCGCCAAAATTAAACTTGGGACTTATCTTCTATAATAATTGACATCACAATCATAATGCAAACAGAAATGAGACAGAAATGTTTATTCATTTTGTTTGTGCTGCCTATGAGATGATATGCTTAAGAGATTATTTGCTCTGTGTTATGAAACTGGAATGACAAGTTGGTCTAGTGGCTGCAGTGTTTATGGTTTCACTGGAATTTAACACCTACCCTGTCTGATAAAAGTATTACATTTGACACCAAATCAACGCTTTCCGTCTCTTGTCACAGGCCAGTATGCCTCAGAAATCTTCCCAACCATGGACATCAAATCAGAGATAGATGGTAAGCTATGCCTGCAAGGCTAAGTGAACTTTCAAAACACCCCTCCTCCCCCACACACACATAAACATAGAGAGCATGCTATCCTGGAGCATGTGGGCAGCCTGTTGCTGCGACATCCAGGGAGCAGTGAGAGGTTATGTATCTTGCACAAAGGGCACCCCATGAATGTGGGCATGGGAGAGAGATACAGCATTCACACAGACACACACACAGCGTCAGCATTTACCCTACTGTTAGGGGACGAAATCAGACGCCGTTCCGTTATGAGTCCAGACCCCAAAACACTAGGCCATGGCTGCCCCATTATCTCTGTTTAATTGTATAAACTGCGTTTTTGTAAGCAGCCAGTCACAAAGCTACGTCTTTGAAGTTATTTCCTTAATTGACACCTGTTCCTGAGTTGAGTGCCTATTGATTTAGTGATATTTACAGTGTCTATTTACTGAATAATGGTTACTATTTACTGACTTAAACCATCATAGTGCTTGTAAGACTCATGTCCTTTTTGTTTTAATGCCAAATTGAATTGCATCAGTGGCACAAAAATGACCATTAGACCCCTATGTTCATGACTATTTTTACTGAGATTATGCACAGATCAATAATTACAGGGCTATAGGTTGTAATATGCCAGAGGTTCTCCATTAGAACACTGGTTGGGTGGGTCAGAAAAAAACATGCTTCTATTATAATAAAGAACTCTCTACTAGTACTGAAGATGTCATCATTCCCATCATAGCATGTAAACAGAAATGACACTGATATGATGATAAAGACACTCTTATTCTTTATCTCTGGCAGAGTTTCCTTGTTCGCTTCTTCCCTTCAAGGAGGAAACTGGCTTCTTTCCTGCTTCAGGTACGGTAAATCTGCATTTCAGGAATCTCTCTTAATCTGTCTAGCATTTTACTAGCTTCATGTTTTATAATCTTCCACATGTGTTACAATCTTCCACGTATAAACTATTTATTCTATTCATTTTTTTCAATCAATTTAGATATGCATAAATAATAGCCTAAGTATTGTTTGTGGTTCTGTGTGAATTACAGACTTCTTTGATATTAAGTCGCCATTCTCATCTTCGGTAGCTATGAGCTCACCTTCTCCATCAAGCCCAGGTGGGTGCACAGCACCTTGTCAGACATCCTGCTTTTCCAACATATTTGCAGATGAAGAGGCAAACTCTTTTGATTATGGGCTGTGGTGTTGTGTTGTGACCCTTGTTAACTGTACTTGTCTTGCCATCAGATTCAAAGAGATCACACAGCCGCCCTCATCCTGTCAAAAAACACAGTGAGTCCAAAAGTTATGTAGCACACACACACACACACACACACACACACACACACACA
>JAGFZM010003703.1:0-11880 GCA_017657215.1 Limnothrissa miodon
GTGTGTGTGTGTGTGTGTGTGTGTGTACCTACCAGTATGAAGTTGTCGTAGGTGGCCATGAGCTCCTCCATGCGGTACTGTTCCAGCACCACCACGTTGGCCAGAGAGGAGTTCCGCTGGCGAGCGCAGTCCTCGCAGTGCACCACATACGTCTTCCTGCTGCTGTTCTCACTCGTCACAAACAGCAGGTTAAATACCTCCACCTACACACACACACAGGGTTTTAGAAGAGCACACTTTCAGGACTGTGTGTTTAGTTCATGTGTGTTTAGGCTACCTTTACACGGAAACAATCTGCACCAAAAACGCAAAAGTAACGTTTCGTTCTCACTTTTAACTCCGCGTTTAGACGAGCGTTTATGCTGCCTGGACCATTGGGACATTCCTGTGTAGTTATCACCACCAGTCTCTATGGGCCAATGTGCATTGCAGCTGACCTCTGGCACTCGCGTCACAGTTATAATATATTATCTGGTTTTAAACAGTCCTCATCTGTCTCATGTGTCCTATTAGTATCTTCTCTCAGTGTCTGCAAGTCTGGCTCGTCTGGTTATCGAACGTTGCTGATGTGAGAACAGTAGGATCTGTTCTGAGCACAATTGATGTGTGCTACATTAATTCAAAAAAAAAAAAAAAAACTGAAGTGTGTGTTGTATGTTAGTAAACAGCCATGTGTGCAGTGTGCTATATAAGTGATCAGAGAGCTGTGTGTGTGTATGTGTGCGACACTCATTGCAACTCACGTCACACTCGTTGCAGTAGTATGCCGGCTCGTCCTTGACCCGGCTCTGGTAGGAGATCTTTCTCCCGTCTGCTACCAGCTGGTCCCTCAGAATCTGAATGTGCTTCATGGACTGCAGGAGACAGTGTCTGACGGACACACACACACACACACGCACACACACACACACACACACAATCAGATTCCCCATTTGTCTTTCTTATCAATATACTTGTAGTGATATTAGTACTTATATTACTACTTATTAGTTGCATACTAGCCATTTCTAGGAGGTATGAAGTGATATAAGTAGCATGCTAGGCATCTATAGGTAGCTACAGTAAGATAGCTTGTCATGACGGTGACTGTTTCAGGAACGGAGCTGCTACTCACTTGATCATGTTGTAAGTGTCAGGGTCGGAAACCTTGACTGTGCGGGCCACGTTCCAGGACACATGAATCATCGGAACGATGGACTTGACCTTCTTGACCTCATTCCACTCAAAGCGCTCCAGGGCCAGCTGGTATTGGTAGGCTGAGGAACCAGCAAACATGAGATGCAGATTTAATACATGTTTCAGTCCTGGCTGGGATACCAGCACAACCACACAATGCCTTGGAAGTCTAATATGGATCAAAATAATAATAATAAAAATATAAATAATATGTATTTTAAAAATAAATAATAAAAATAAATAATAAAAATGCAACTACTAATAATATCAAAACTTTAACTGGCAGTTCAGTTAAATGAAAGACTGTCCATCCAATATGTATGTATTTTATGGTGTTAATCCACACCCATAATCTAGCCTGAATATTCTGGCCACTAGGGGTGCTAATGAGTCATTATTCCAGCACTGCATTACATCATCTTAATTCTGATCTTTTTTGTCGCATACAGACATATATAAATACTAATGGGATATTTTTGGTTCTTTTGAGTACTTTTGAAGTCCTTCTGTGTTTTGAATGAACTGATCTAATCTCCATATTTTTGCTTCAGATCACAAGCACAAGGAAGTCCATTTAAAATGAGTCCTGCACTCACAGTTAAGTGGGCCCACGTTCCAGGCGATGTTGTTGCACCAGCCCACAGCCTGAACCCAGTGCACGGTTCCGGCGTTGATCCAGACCAGGTCGCCAGGACGCTGCACAAAACGGTACACGGGGATGTTGGCCTTGTAAAGGTCGTCCAGGACTGGCCACCAGGACCCAGTCAGGTAGTCCACACCATGCCTGAGGAAAAAAAGGGTGAGACATTATTAACCCATCAACAACACTTTTATTTTTGTGTATACTTTCATTTTTGTGCCCTCTGGAAATGAATAATGTGTGAAAATGATTATTCCTTTGGGACAATAAAGCCTCTATATTCCCACATGTTCATTATTTTCCAGACGTGTTTTCCAGACGTCAGCCTTGAGTGTGCTGTTTGGACTTACTTCTCACAGAAGTCACTGATGGCTCCCCAGTGGTTGTCATGGACGGCAAACCACTCGCAGTCTCCAGGGCCGATGTTGATGTTCACCGAGCAGAAGTTGTTGTTCTCCTGGTGACCTGGGAGGGACGGACGGACGGACATCCATGTTAGAGGGACTCCAGTGGCAAACACCCAGATTGTCAATTACAATATGGTTAAATTTTTTTTATAATTTTACTCTGTCACACACTGTCAACGCAGAAACACACACACACACACAGACAGACTGACAACTGAGAAACTGACACACACACACACACACACAGACAGACAGACTGAGAACTGAGAAACTGACACTCTCTCACACACACACACACACACACACACACACACACACAGACACGCACCTGGTGTGCGGCTGCCGGGGACCTTCATGTAAAGCTGTACGGTGTTCATGCCCAGGATGGTGTGTCCCACGTGGCTCAGCATGTTGCCGCTGGAGGCCACGCGCATGAACGCTGGGAGCTTCTGGAGCTCCTGCAGCTGAGGCTTCCAGCGCTTGGGGTCGGACAGGTCGATGTTGGTCCCGAACTTGATGATCTTACCCACAGCCTTGGCCTCCGTCCTGGGTGGGGGAGGAGGACACAACACGGTCACACACACACACACACACACACACACACGTCAAGACAAGTCAGACTTACTGTTGTAGTCTGTACTGTGAAAACTGCCCTGCACACACACACACACACACACACAATGAAGTTGTACTGCTGTAACACTGTAAAAACTGGCCTACACATGGCCATGCGTGCACACACACACACACACACACACACACACACACAGTAATGGCTACTCACCCTGGGGCTGGGTGGTTGCTAGCTGACATCTCCAGGGAGGGAGGGGGCTTCTTATCCTCCTCTTCCTCATCTTCCTCATCATCACTCCCTTTCTCCTCCTGCAGAAGAGAATACAGAGGCGAGGTTAGTGCTTTGTGTGTGTGTGTGTGTGTGCGCGCGCATGTGCAGAAGAATCTTGAGGCTTGACTGGATTATTTTGCGTGTGACGGTTAGCTGTATTTGTGTGTGTGCGTGTGTGTGTGTGCATGAGTGTACCCTGGTTGTATTTTGCATGTGTGTGATGGTTAGCTGTTTTAATGCGTGCGTGCATGTGAATGTGTATGTATGTATGTGTGTGTGTGTGTGTTTACCTGCAGGCTTTCCTGGAAGCTGGAGGCCTGGTACTGGGCGTATTTGGCGATGGTGGTGTGTGATCGGCTGCTCTCGCATGGCCAGGTCTGGCCCGTGCCGCTGGCGTCCCAGTTCTCGTCGGCCGGCTGCTGCACCTGCGTCCGCACCTCCACCGCCTGGTCAGCGTTGGCGTCCACCAGAGACTTGGTGGAGAACAGGCCCAGGTCTGGCAGGGGAGGCAGAAAACACACACGAGCGTCACAAACAAATCATTGTACTTCATTATACCTAAAGGACTACTATTATTGCTCTATATAACACATTTTATTGGACCATGTCTAATAATGTGAAGCCATTGTCCAATAAAACAGTGTTATAAAATGCAATAGCGAGTGCGGTCCTTGAAGCACAGCATCAGAACTACTGGCTAGTGTAGAGTAGATCTCAATCTGGAAGTCAGTGGGTGATGTCTAATGAGCAGATGCATGATGGGAAATGTAGTCTGACTCACTGAGTCTGAGAGACCCTGCCAGGCCTCGGATGACAGTGATGGGGTTCTTGGGGTCAGTGCAGAACTGCAGGAGCACAGGGGAGAAGGCGTCTCTCTTGCTCTCCAACTACACACACACACACACACACACAGAAAAAAAACAGGAAAAAGAAGAGACACAGATGTAAGTATTTGCCATTTCAACATGTAACCTCAGGTGCTTTTGAAGATGGCATTTGCTATTCATTGCCACAGTGTTTCCATTAGGGGGCAGTATAACACATCTTTACACATTACCACACCCCAGAGTATATTTTCCAAAATGGTGCGTGCGTGCGTGTGGAGGAGAGAGAGAGAGAGAGAAAAGCAATTGTGTTTGAGTTAGAGAGAGAGAGAGAGAGATTGTGTGTGGTGGGTGTGAGAAAGAGATTGTGTGTGTGTGAGTGATGAGAAAGAGAGAGATTGTGTGTGGTGGGTGTGAGAAAGAGATTGTGTGTGTGTGAGTGCTGAGAACGAGAGAGAGAGAGATTGTGTGTGGGGGGTGTGAGAAAGAGATTGTGTGTGTGTGTGTGTGTGTGTGTGTGTGTGTGTATATATCCATGGACTCACATAAATGCTGGGTGTGGGGGGGTTGAGTTTCTCCCTGGGAATTGGCAGCTCTGTAGTGAGTTTGGGCTTGACAGAGAAGTGGCGCATCAGGTAGGACTCTTTAAATTTGCCCTTCACTCTGGCACTCCTGCAGACAGAGAGAGACAGAACACCTCTGATGGTCAACTCACACACACACACACACTTGAAACACCTATGGAAACACACCAACATTCACACACCTTTACTGAATGATTGGCTAGTTGTACTAGTGTAGTGGTTTCCAGAGGAGTAAAAAAATAAGTAGAACATGCACAATATGTTTGAGTGTGTGTGTGACTACTCACTTGCAGGCCCGGATGATCTCGCTGGCTGTGTTCTTGATGCTAATATCTCCCAGCGGGATCCTCCTCTCCTCCACCTCGGAGGCGATGAAGGTCTCCCTCTCTCCGCTCTCCACCTTGATCAGCCGGATCTTCAGCTCCTTGGGCGGCCCGTCCGACAGCGCCTTCAGACGCTGGAAGTCCGTCGACAGACAGGACGAGGAGCCGGATGGAGTGGGCGTGCCATCTCTGGACGCTCGGCCTCTTTCGCCGGCCTCCTCCTTGCGTCTCTTCTTCTCCCCTCCGTCGCCGAAGAGCGTGTAGGATTCTTTGTCGCGCGCCTCCTTGCTCTGGAGGTCAAGGCTGGCCAGAACTTGCCGGTGCTTCTTCTCCTTGTGCGGCTTGCCGTCCTTGTGCCTCCGACTGCTGCTGGAGGAAGGAGAGGAGGAGGAAGAGGAGGAGGAGAATGACAGGGCAGTTCTCTCCTCCTCTCGTTTCTCTCTGTGTTTCTTCTTCTTCTCCTTCCTCTCCTGGTGCTTGCGTCTCTCCTCGTGGTGCTTGTCGCGGTGCTTCTTCTCCCGATGTCTGTCCTTCTCTCGCTCCCTCTCTTTCTCCACACACCGCGTGTCCTCGTGCCCGTGGTGCTGATGCTGATGCTTGGCCGAGCTCGGGCCGGATCCGGCGATGGCGTGGCGTGTGAGCAGCTCCTTGCAGCTGCGTCCCAGCTCGGCCAGCGACGACTCGGAGATGGTGGTGAGTCGCGCGCGTTCCTCCTTCCTCTCCTTCAGCTTCTCGCTCCTCTCCTCCGTCCGATGCTCCCTCGCTCTCTCTCTCTCTCGCTCCTTCTCTCTGTCCCTCGCTCTTCGCTCCTCCTTGATGGGTTTCTCGTCGCCCCACAGCTCGGCGGCAATCCTCCTCTTCACTTCCTCTATGTCCTTGCGTTTCCTCCCCGCCGACCAATCGGTGATGCCCGTTTTAGTCGTCACCTTTGCCGCTGCGCCGGCCGATCCCTCGTGTTTGAGCTGGCGGTCGGCGGGGCTGCTGGACCCAGAGTCCCCCCCGAACCCTGGGTGGGCCAGCGGCTCCGAGGTGGGTGAGCAGCTGTTGCTGGACGGCTGCTGCTGCTGGTTCCGAGCGATGTCAGGCCCGAGCGACAGCGACGACGAGTACTTGATGCCTGTGAGCGCGGAGGGCGGCGGCCGTCCGAAGGGTCCGCCACGGTACGTGTACTTCTGGCTCTCCAGCACCGCCAGAGACTTGAACGCGTTCCCCACGCCCGTCTGGTGCAAGTGAGGCCGCTGCTGCGACAACGTGTCTTCTTCGTCCTCCTCCTCCTCCTCCTCTTCTTCCTCCTCCTCTTCCTCCTCCTGTTCCAGCGCCTTCGTTGGGAGCTCAGGGAGCCCGTACAGCTTAGCCAGGTCGTTATGGCGATAGTTGGTTGCCGGAGCTGTGACGCTGGCGTTTGCTGAGGCGTTTCCGGCTGACTGCTTGCCTGGGAAGAGGCTCCTGAGACCAGAAGAGTCGTCGTCCTCCTCCAACGAGGACGTGCGACTGCAGGGCGATGCCAGCGACCCCTGGCGACTCAGAACGGGCGGGCTGCTGTGCCCATCTATCCCATAATCCCCTGCGGGCGACTGCTTGGCAGCGGGCACCAGGTCAGGTGCGCACAGGTAGCTCTTCAGAGGGGGCAGCGGCAGGACTGGCGCTGCCGATGTTGCCGTGGTGACCGGCAGGGGTTTGAGAACGGGCAGCTGCACCGGCCTGGCACCAGCGTGTCCATCGATGGCCAGCAACGGCAAACTGCCCGTCTGGCTCATCTCCTCCTCCTTCTTGATGGACTCGTCCAGCATCTTCATGATGTTGGCCAGGCCGTCAGGCAGCAGCTCCGAGGGCTCCTCCTCGAACTGGGCGCCGCCGTCAGAGTCCACGCTGCTGCTGCTGCTGTTGCAGGTGCTGCTGCCCAGGCTACCCAGGCCACCAGCGGGCGCTCGCTTCCCCAGGGCAGAGGGGCCTGAGCTGGGCACGGGGTCCCTGGCGAAGGCCTGGTAAAGCTGTGGAGCCTCTCGGAGCGGTGGGGGCTGGGGGAGGGGGTTGGCACGGGGGTCTTTGGACGAGGCGAGGCTGGGCATCAAGGGGGGCGAGGGGCTGGTTTTGTGGGTCTTGGAGGAAGGGGCACTGTGCCCGGCGGAGGTGGACGCCGAAGACGATGATGCCCACTGCTCCCGCTGGCGCTGCTTCTCGCGGGCGAAGTCCGTCTGTGGGGTGAGTGGTGGCGGGCGAGAGCTGGGGGCACCCACAAGAGCTGGAGGGCATCCTGAGGTGCCTGCTGCGGCGCTGCGACTCAGCCATGGGTACGGCAGAGACGGATGGCGTGTCTCCCGTGCGGCAGTGGTTGCCGTGGCCGGTGAGAGGCGCGGAGGGGGAGGGTCAGCCGCTAACAGACGCTCCAAGCTCTCTATGGCCGACTCCTCTTCTGATGCTACCTTGGGTGCGGTTGTCATGACAACCTTCCTCCCAACCTGGCGACGAGCCGCTGCAGCCTCCTCCTCCTCGGCCGCACGTCTCCTCTCCTCCCTCCTCTTTCTCTCTCTCTCTCTTTCCCGCTCCTCCTCTTCCTCCTTTCTTCTTCTCCTCTCTTTCTCCTGCCGCTCCTTTTCCTCCTTCTCTCGCTCCCGCATGTGACCCTGAAGCTCCGCCTCCAGCTTCTTCAGCACGTCCTCCATCGTCTGCGTCTCCGGCCTGGGGTACAGCCGCTGGGCATTGTGGGACGTGGCTGAGGTGGAGGTGTTGGCTGTGTGGGTGGAGGAGGTGGTCTGGGGTCCGGGGATGGTTGGGGGCAGGTTGTGTTTGGGGAGTCGGGGGTGGGTGGTGTGATGGCTGGCCCGATCCACCACTCCGTTGCCACTACTGCTGGTGATGACGCTCTCGCCGGGCCGTGACAGGCTCGAGGGAGCCGGCGTTGCCATGGAAACGGGCGTCTTGGGCATCACGCCGGGGTGCGGGTAGTAGCTGTGAGCTGGCTGCTGGCTCGGCTGGGGTTTGCCCATCTCGGCGCGGGCATGGAGACTGGCGCTGCCGCTGCCCGCCTTGGGGCCCTGATGCTCGCTCTGCTGGGGTAAGCTGGTACTGGCGCCGCCAGCCTTGCCACTCCTGCCGCCAGCCGGGCCTGGATGCTGCTGCTGCTGCTGGTGCTGGAGTGTGTGGTGGGGCTCCGTGGGTGCCTTCCAGCCCGCGTGAGAGGGGACACCATGCGCTGAGCCGACAGCAGAGGGCGCTGTGCTGATGCCAACACCGGCTCCGCGGCTGCTGCTTGCGCCACCATAGCGCGGGGTGTGAGGGGGCTCGGAGGGGCGCGGAGTGATCAGAGGGGTGATGACAGGGGCTCTGGCCGCAGCTGCGGGCACCACGGGTGACCCTTGACCTCCGTGAGGTGCCGTGAGCCGCTGGGGGGTGCCAGGTGTGGGGCGGTCCTGACTGGAGGTGCTGTCGCCACTGCAGGGGCGCTCCTTCTGCTGCTGCGGGCTGCCCAAACCCTGGGGCAAGTAGTGCGCTGAGCTCTGGGGGGGAAACACACACACACACACACACACGTACATACATTAGCATGACATAATCACCCCCCACACAAACACACATATTAGCATGACATAATCATCCCCCCCCCCCCCACCCACACACACACACACACACACACACACATACACAAATTAGCCTGACATAATGGCTTCCCCCTCACACAGATAACGATAACAACCTGTGCTGATAAGACTTATGACCTAGTTACTGCAGGACACAGAGGCAGCTGGCGCCATCTAGTTACACATTAACACACACACACTCCCACACACACATATGCAAAGCCAGTCACAGACACCGGCACACCAAAGTGCAGCTGTGTTATCTGTGCAGGTGTTACTGTACAAACAGTCAAGGCTAAATCCCAGTGACCCCCCTATGCCCTCGCTGGCTTCATGTTTGGCTGATTTATGCCAGATAAATCTTTTAAGAGTTCAGGCCTTAACGGTAGTAGGCTCATTGGCAATTTGAACACAGGATTAGAGGTACTACAATGCTAAGCCAGTAGTTTATAAGGCTGTGTGTGTGTGTGTGTGTGCGCGCGTGTGTCACGCTGTTCTTAGTGTGCCATAAACCCTGGGTCGTAACAACCGAACTGCTCTACAGCAGATGTCTTGTTTTATCTGTCACAAACTGTTTGGGACTAGTTTAAAGAGTTAGCGAATGTCTGACTGTGCGTGTGTGTGTGCGTGTGTGTGTGTGTGTGTGTGTGTGTGTGTGTGTGTGTGTGTGTATATATGAGTGAGTGAAAGCATGTGTTTGTGTGCTTACCATGGTGTGTTGTCCTTGACTGATGTTAGGCCTCCAGCCTTTAGGGGTGGTGTGAGTGTGTGCGTTGGTGTGAGTGTGAGTGGGTGTGTTGGTGGGTGTGTGTGGTGCTCTGGTGGTGGCCTGAGGAGGCAGGGAGGGGGGTGCACGTGTGGGGTGGGGGTGGGTGGGTGTGGGCATCAGAGTGTGGGGGAGGAAGTGAGGGGGGAGGCTGTAAGGCACCGAGGTGTGGTTGTGGTTCGCTGCTGGTATGGGGGTGCTCTGGCGCTCCCTGCTGGTGCCCCCCCGTAATGACGCCTGCTGCTGCTGCTGCTGCATATGAGCCGAGGCTGGAGCTCCGGAGGGGAGAGGGTGGCTTCCCACAGGAGGCAAGCCCAGCTCGGGGCCTCGAGGCTGAACTGCACTGCTGCCGGAGTCCTGGTACCGCGGAGGACCATGGCTGGAGGTAGGGGCGGAGGGGGACTTGTTGTTTTGGGGGTGGAGGCGAAGGGCATTGGGGTGGGGGTGGCCATGCACCGGCCCCTGAGGGAGAGGGGGCTGCAAGGGCTTGTGGGTAGGGAGGGCCGATGGTTGTCGAGGTGGGCCGCGGTCCTGGCTGAAGCCTCCAGGAGAGGAGAGGGGTGGGGGGGCAGGAGGGCTGAGTTTGTAGCCGAAACCTCCCAGGCCGGACTTAGAGGAGTCCTGTGACCACAGGAGAGGAAGACGGGAAGAAGAGAAGAGAATGAAGTTGAGAAATGAAGTTTTTTTTGCGGACACATTTTATAGAGTATCAGCCAAACGTGGCCTAGCGGTAACAAACGGATTTCCCATGCAGGTACATCTAGGAATGAGTCATAGCCAACAGTGGCTCTTTTTTTAAGTTAGAAGAAGAAAAATCGTTTAAAAGTAGGGTAACATTGAGTAAATAAAATCTGACCAAAGTTAACCTAATTTCAATGTGGCCTGCCAGGCATCAGTAGGTCTCGCTGACAGATTTCACCAAGAAACTCATAGTTTAAATTATTCTGTTTCAGCATGGGGAAAATGCTGTGCCAATGTCGGGTTGTTTGGGCTGAACAGAGGCAGTTTGAATAAAACGATGAGTTTGATACGATGCTGGAGACTACTTCATGATACTTCAGGGAAATTTAACTTTACATTTATTGTTGTTGCACTTGCAAATTTATTCGGCAGTATTCTAGATTTGCTTTGACACTGTAAGGTGGATGGAAGGAAGTTATAGAGGTGACGTACCTGATAGTCGGTGGGGTTGCTTCTCCTCTCTGGGGGGCCGCTGGCCCAAGGCAAGCTGCTGCTGCTGCTGTTGTGCAGGGGGCTCCAGAAGGCTGGTTTGGGAGGGGGGGCGTACTGGGGGGGGGCAGGGGGGGGGTGCTGAGTGCGCCCCCACTGGACCAGAGAAACGCTGCATCGGGTGGGAACCCTGCTTAGGGGGAGGACAGGAAGGGCTGTTAGAGTCAAGTCTATGTTTTACACACAAACACACACGTCACACAGAAGTCTAATGGTGAGTGTATGTGTGTGTGTGTGTGTGTGTGTGTGTGTGTGTGTGTGTGAGGAAGGAGACAAGGGAAGGGTAAAGAGAATGTCATGGATGTGTATGTGTGTAGGAATGTTTTTGGGCATGCGCATTTGTTTATGATAGCAATAATGTGTACACAACTACACATGAAATGGCAAATAGCATAGGACATAACACAACTCTGCTTCCTATGTGGAAGAAAAGTTATTAAACAGAGCTGTGTGTGTGTGTGTGTGTGTGTGTGTGTGAACGTGCACATGTGTGCGTGTGTGTACGCGTACGAGAGAGCCTCCAAACACACATACCTGCTCTGCAAGCGAGCTCCTCTTCCTCTTGTTGGGGCTGGGGCAGTCGTCCACCAGGGGGTGCTGCAGAGCTGGCGGGGCCGTGTGCTGAATCACTGAGTGCTCCCCCAGGGACGGTGCCGAACGCTTCAGCTGAACGCCGCCCGTAAAGCCCCGGGGCTGCTGGGATACAGGAGGACCAACAGCACCACCAGGTTTAGCACATTAGTCACACGAGCGTATTTGAAAACGGCAACCAGTCCTGACAGACACCAGATACCAGACAATGCACACCAGAAGTACTGGCAGACGCCAGATCAGTGCAAACCAAAGTGACTGACAGGCGCAAAAATGTCAATTATACATCTCAAATGTGAAATTAGTCACAATGGCAGATAATTTGATAATTTATTTGTCTGTGGTTGGTAGACAGTAGAAAGAAGTTAAAATTTCAACCCAGTTAAATGACAGACAGGATTTGTCCCACCTCAAGTGATAAAGTTACAGCCTGTGCTACACTTCATGCAAATCAATCTGAAATTAGGAGCCTACGGGCCAATAGTTGGCTTGGGAAGGCAAAATGACATTGAATCGGTTTCTGTGAAACACACATTTCAGTTGGAAAAACACTGATTGGAAGATGGTGGACCCTCACCGTGAGGGCATGAAGTGTTTTGAAAAACATTGCATAACCACTGTTTGTTGTAATATATATGTGTGTGTGTGTGTGTGTGTGTGTGTGTGTGTGTGTGTGTGTGTGTGTGTGTGTGTGTTTTGTACACACCTGTTGAGCCCAGGAGTCTCCCATTGGTCTGGAGCTGCTGTGCTGCTGCTGGTGGGGAGGGCCACCAAACTGCCAGAGAAGCAATGACAAAGCCAGTCAACCACAGAGGCTGAGGTTTATACACACACACACACACACACACATACACACCATACACACTCACTTGTGTGTGTGTGTGTGTGTGTGTGAGTGAAAGAGAGAGTCAGAGCAA
>JAGFZM010003704.1:0-11868 GCA_017657215.1 Limnothrissa miodon
GTGTGTGTGTGTGTGTGTGTGTGTGTACCTACCAGTATGAAGTTGTCATAGGTGGCCATGAGCTCCTCCATGCGGTACTGTTCCAGCACCACCACGTTGGCCAGAGAGGAGTTCCGCTGGCGAGCGCAGTCCTCGCAGTGCACCACATACGTCTTCCTGCTGCTGTTCTCACTCGTCACAAACAGCAGGTTAAATACCTCCACCTACACACACACACAGGGTTTTAGAAGAGCACACTTTCAGGACTGTGTGTTTAGTTCATGTGTGTTTAGGCTACCTTTACATGGAAACAATCTGCACCAAAAACGCAAAAGTAACGTTTCGTTCTCACTTTTAACTCCGCGTTTAGACGAGCGTTTATGCTGCCTGGACCATTGGGACATTCCTGTGTAGTTATCACCACCAGTCTCTATGGGCCAATGTGCATTGCAGCTGACCTCTGGCACTCGCGTCACAGTTATAATATATTATCTGGTTTTAAACAGTCCTCATCTGTCTCATGTGTCCTATTAGTATCTTCTCTCAGTGTCTGCAAGTCTGGCTCGTCTGGTTATCGAACGTTGCTGATGTGAGAACAGTAGGATCTGTTCTGAGCACAATTGATGTGTGCTACATTAATTCAAAAAAAAAAAAAAAAACTGAAGTGTGTGTTGTATGTTAGTAAACAGCCATGTGTGCAGTGTGCTATATAAGTGATCAGAGAGCTGTGTGTGTGTATGTGTGCGACACTCATTGCAACTCACGTCACACTCGTTGCAGTAGTATGCCGGCTCGTCCTTGACCCGGCTCTGGTAGGAGATCTTTCTCCCGTCTGCTACCAGCTGGTCCCTCAGAATCTGAATGTGCTTCATGGACTGCAGGAGACAGTGTCTGACGGACACACACACACACACACACGCACACACACACACACACACACAATCAGATTCCCCATTTGTCTTTCTTATCAATATACTTGTAGTGATATTAGTACTTATATTACTACTTATTAGTTGCATACTAGCCATTTCTAGGAGGTATGAAGTGATATAAGTAGCATGCTAGGCATCTATAGGTAGCTACAGTAAGATAGCTTGTCATGACGGTGACTGTTTCAGGAACGGAGCTGCTACTCACTTGATCATGTTGTAAGTGTCAGGGTCGGAAACCTTGACTGTGCGGGCCACGTTCCAGGACACATGAATCATCGGAACGATGGACTTGACCTTCTTGACCTCATTCCACTCAAAGCGCTCCAGGGCCAGCTGGTATTGGTAGGCTGAGGAACCAGCAAACATGAGATGCAGATTTAATACATGTTTCAGTCCTGGCTGGGATACCAGCACAACCACACAATGCCTTGGAAGTCTAATATGGATCAAAATAATAATAATAAAAATATAAATAATATGTATTTTAAAAATAAATAATAAAAATAAATAATAAAAATGCAACTACTAATAATATCAAAACTTTAACTGGCAGTTCAGTTAAATGAAAGACTGTCCATCCAATATGTATGTATTTTATGGTGTTAATCCACACCCATAATCTAGCCTGAATATTCTGGCCACTAGGGGTGCTAATGAGTCATTATTCCAGCACTGCATTACATCATCTTAATTCTGATCTTTTTTGTCGCATACAGACATATATAAATACTAATGGGATATTTTTGGTTCTTTTGAGTACTTTTGAAGTCCTTCTGTGTTTTGAATGAACTGATCTAATCTCCATATTTTTGCTTCAGATCACAAGCACAAGGAAGTCCATTTAAAATGAGTCCTGCACTCACAGTTAAGTGGGCCCACGTTCCAGGCGATGTTGTTGCACCAGCCCACAGCCTGAACCCAGTGCACGGTTCCGGCGTTGATCCAGACCAGGTCGCCAGGACGCTGCACAAAACGGTACACGGGGATGTTGGCCTTGTAAAGGTCGTCCAAGACTGGCCACCAGGACCCCGTCAGGTAGTCCACACCATGCCTGAGGAAAAAAAGGGTGAGACATTATTAACCCATCAACAACACTTTTATTTTTGTGTATACTTTCATTTTTGTGCCCTCTGGAAATGAATAATGTGTGAAAATGATTATTCCTTTGGGACAATAAAGCCTCTATATTCCCACATGTTCAATATTTTCCAGACGTGTTTTCCAGACGTCAGCCTTGAGTGTGCTGTTTGGACTTACTTCTCACAGAAGTCACTGATGGCTCCCCAGTGGTTGTCATGGACGGCAAACCACTCGCAGTCTCCAGGGCCGATGTTGATGTTCACCGAGCAGAAGTTGTTGTTCTCCTGGTGACCTGGGAGGGACGGACGGACGGACATCCATGTTAGAGGGACTCCAGTGGCAAACACCCAGATTGTCAATTACAATATGGTTAAATTTTTTTTATAATTTTACTCTGTCACACACTGTCAACGCAGAAACACACACACACACACACAGACAGACTGACAACTGAGAAACTGACACACACACACACACACACAGACAGACAGACTGAGAACTGAGAAACTGACACTCTCTCACACACACACACACACACACACACACACACACACAGACACGCACCTGGTGTGCGGCTGCCGGGGACCTTCATGTAAAGCTGTACGGTGTTCATGCCCAGGATGGTGTGTCCCACGTGGCTCAGCATGTTGCCGCTGGAGGCCACGCGCATGAACGCTGGGAGCTTCTGGAGCTCCTGCAGCTGAGGCTTCCAGCGCTTGGGGTCGGACAGGTCGATGTTGGTCCCGAACTTGATGATCTTACCCACAGCCTTGGCCTCCGTCCTGGGTGGGGGAGGAGGACACAACACGGTCACACACACACACACACACACACACACACGTCAAGACAAGTCAGACTTACTGTTGTAGTCTGTACTGTGAAAACTGCCCTGCACACACACACACACACACACACAATGAAGTTGTACTGCTGTAACACTGTAAAAACTGGCCTACACATGGCCATGCGTGCACACACACACACACACACACACACACACAGTAATGGCTACTCACCCTGGGGCTGGGTGGTTGCTAGCTGACATCTCCAGGGAGGGAGGGGGCTTCTTATCCTCCTCTTCCTCATCTTCCTCATCATCACTCCCTTTCTCCTCCTGCAGAAGAGAATACAGAGGCGAGGTTAGTGCTTTGTGTGTGTGTGTGTGTGTGTGCGCGCGCGCATGTGCAGAAGAATCTTGAGGCTTGACTGGATTATTTTGCGTGTGACGGTTAGCTGTATTTGTGTGTGTGCGTGTGTGTGTGTGCATGAGTGTACCCTGGTTGTATTTTGCATGTGTGTGATGGTTAGCTGTTTTAATGCGTGCGTGCATGTGAATGTGTATGTATGTATGTGTGTGTGTGTGTGTTTACCTGCAGGCTTTCCTGGAAGCTGGAGGCCTGGTACTGGGCGTATTTGGCGATGGTGGTGTGTGATCGGCTGCTCTCGCATGGCCAGGTCTGGCCCGTGCCGCTGGCGTCCCAGTTCTCGTCGGCCGGCTGCTGCACCTGCGTCCGCACCTCCACCGCCTGGTCAGCGTTGGCGTCTACCAGAGACTTGGTGGAGAACAGGCCCAGGTCTGGCAGGGGAGGCAGAAAACACACACGAGCGTCACAAACAAATCATTGTACTTCATTATACCTAAAGGACTACTATTATTGCTCTATATAACACATTTTATTGGACCATGTCTAATAATGTGAAGCCATTGTCCAATAAAACAGTGTTATAAAATGCAATAGCGAGTGCGGTCCTTGAAGCACAGCATCAGAACTACTGGCTAGTGTAGAGTAGATCTCAATCTGGAAGTCAGTGGGTGATGTCTAATGAGCAGATGCATGATGGGAAATGTAGTCTGACTCACTGAGTCTGAGAGACCCTGCCAGGCCTCGGATGACAGTGATGGGGTTCTTGGGGTCAGTGCAGAACTGCAGGAGCACAGGGGAGAAGGCGTCTCTCTTGCTCTCCAACTACACACACACACACACACACACAGAAAAAAAACAGGAAAAAGAAGAGACACAGATGTAAGTATTTGCCATTTCAACATGTAACCTCAGGTGCTTTTGAAGATGGCATTTGCTATTCATTGCCACAGTGTTTCCATTAGGGGGCAGTATAACACATCTTTACACATTACCACACCCCAGAGTATATTTTCCAAAATGGTGCGTGCGTGCGTGTGGAGGAGAGAGAGAGAGAGAGAAAAGCAATTGTGTTTGAGTTAGAGAGAGAGAGAGAGAGATTGTGTGTGGTGGGTGTGAGAAAGAGATTGTGTGTGTGTGAGTGATGAGAAAGAGAGAGATTGTGTGTGGTGGGTGTGAGAAAGAGATTGTGTGTGTGTGAGTGCTGAGAACGAGAGAGAGAGAGATTGTGTGTGGGGGGTGTGAGAAAGAGATTGTGTGTGTGTGTGTGTGTGTGTGTGTGTGTGTGTATATATCCATGGACTCACATAAATGCTGGGTGTGGGGGGGTTGAGTTTCTCCCTGGGAATTGGCAGCTCTGTAGTGAGTTTGGGCTTGACAGAGAAGTGGCGCATCAGGTAGGACTCTTTAAATTTGCCCTTCACTCTGGCACTCCTGCAGACAGAGAGAGACAGAACACCTCTGATGGTCAACTCACACACACACACACTTGAAACACCTATGGAAACACACCAGCATTCACACACCTTTACTGAATGATTGGCTAGTTGTACTAGTGTAGTGGTTTCCAGAGGAGTAAAAAAATAAGTAGATCATGCACAACATGTTTGAGTGTGTGTGTGACTACTCACTTGCAGGCCCGGATGATCTCGCTGGCTGTGTTCTTGATGCTAATATCTCCCAGCGGGATCCTCCTCTCCTCCACCTCGGAGGCGATGAAGGTCTCCCTCTCTCCGCTCTCCACCTTGATCAGCCGGATCTTCAGCTCCTTGGGCGGCCCGTCCGACAGCGCCTTCAGACGCTGGAAGTCCGTCGACAGACAGGACGAGGAGCCGGATGGAGTGGGCGTGCCATCTCTGGACGCTCGGCCTCTTTCGCCGGCCTCCTCCTTGCGTCTCTTCTTCTCCCCTCCGTCGCCGAAGAGCGTGTAGGATTCTTTGTCGCGCGCCTCCTTGCTCTGGAGGTCAAGGCTGGCCAGAACTTGCCGGTGCTTCTTCTCCTTGTGCGGCTTGCCGTCCTTGTGCCTCCGACTGCTGCTGGAGGAAGGAGAGGAGGAGGAAGAGGAGGAGGAGAATGACAGGGCAGTTCTCTCCTCCTCTCGTTTCTCTCTGTGTTTCTTCTTCTTCTCCTTCCTCTCCTGGTGCTTGCGTCTCTCCTCGTGGTGCTTGTCGCGGTGCTTCTTCTCCCGATGTCTGTCCTTCTCTCGCTCCCTCTCTTTCTCCACACACCGCGTGTCCTCGTGCCCGTGGTGCTGATGCTGATGCTTGGCCGAGCTCGGGCCGGATCCGGCGATGGCGTGGCGTGTGAGCAGCTCCTTGCAGCTGCGTCCCAGCTCGGCCAGCGACGACTCAGAGATGGTGGTGAGTCGTGCGCGTTCCTCCTTTCTCTCCTTCAGCTTCTCGCTCCTCTCCTCCGTCCGATGCTCCCTCGCTCTCTCTCTCTCTCGCTCCTTCTCTCTGTCCCTCGCTCTTCGCTCCTCCTTGATGGGTTTCTCGTCGCCCCACAGCTCGGCGGCAATCCTCCTCTTCACTTCCTCTATGTCCTTGCGTTTCCTCCCCGCCGACCAATCGGTGATGCCCGTTTTAGTCGTCACCTTTGCCGCTGCGCCGGCCGATCCCTCGTGTTTGAGCTGGCGGTCGGCGGGGCTGCTGGACCCAGAGTCCCCCCCGAACCCTGGGTGGGCCAGCGGCTCCGAGGTGGGTGAGCAGCTGTTGCTGGACGGCTGCTGCTGCTGGTTCCGAGCGATGTCAGGCCCGAGCGACAGCGACGACGAGTACTTGATGCCTGTGAGCGCGGAGGGCGGCGGCCGTCCGAAGGGTCCGCCACGGTACGTGTACTTCTGGCTCTCCAGCACCGCCAGAGACTTGAACGCGTTCCCCACGCCCGTCTGGTGCAAGTGAGGCCGCTGCTGCGACAACGTGTCTTCTTCGTCCTCCTCCTCCTCCTCCTCTTCTTCCTCCTCCTCTTCCTCCTCCTGTTCCAGCGCCTTCGTTGGGAGCTCAGGGAGCCCGTACAGCTTAGCCAGGTCGTTATGGCGATAGTTGGTTGCCGGAGCTGTGACGCTGGCGTTTGCTGAGGCGTTTCCGGCTGACTGCTTGCCTGGGAAGAGGCTCCTGAGACCAGAAGAGTCGTCGTCCTCCTCCAACGAGGACGTGCGACTGCAGGGCGATGCCAGCGACCCCTGGCGACTCAGAACGGGCGGGCTGCTGTGCCCATCTATCCCATAATCCCCTGCGGGCGACTGCTTGGCAGCGGGCACCAGGTCAGGTGCGCACAGGTAGCTCTTCAGAGGGGGCAGCGGCAGGACTGGCGCTGCCGATGTTGCCGTGGTGACCGGCAGGGGTTTGAGAACGGGCAGCTGCACCGGCCTGGCACCAGCGTGTCCATCGATGGCCAGCAACGGCAAACTGCCCGTCTGGCTCATCTCCTCCTCCTTCTTGATGGACTCGTCCAGCATCTTCATGATGTTGGCCAGGCCGTCAGGCAGCAGCTCCGAGGGCTCCTCCTCGAACTGGGCGCCGCCGTCAGAGTCCACGCTGCTGCTGCTGCTGTTGCAGGTGCTGCTGCCCAGGCTACCCAGGCCACCAGCGGGCGCTCGCTTCCCCAGGGCAGAGGGGCCTGAGCTGGGCACGGGGTCCCTGGCGAAGGCCTGGTAAAGCTGTGGAGCCTCTCGGAGCGGTGGGGGCTGGGGGAGGGGGTTGGCACGGGGGTCTTTGGACGAGGCGAGGCTGGGCATCAAGGGGGGCGAGGGGCTGGTTTTGTGGGTCTTGGAGGAAGGGGCACTGTGCCCGGCGGAGGTGGACGCCGAAGACGATGATGCCCACTGCTCCCGCTGGCGCTGCTTCTCGCGGGCGAAGTCCGTCTGTGGGGTGAGTGGTGGCGGGCGAGAGCTGGGGGCACCCACAAGAGCTGGAGGGCATCCTGAGGTGCCTGCTGCGGCGCTGCGACTCAGCCATGGGTACGGCAGAGACGGATGGCGTGTCTCCCGTGCGGCAGTGGTTGCCGTGGCCGGTGAGAGGCGCGGAGGGGGAGGGTCAGCCGCTAACAGACGCTCCAAGCTCTCTATGGCCGACTCCTCTTCTGATGCTACCTTGGGTGCGGTTGTCATGACAACCTTCCTCCCAACCTGGCGACGAGCCGCTGCAGCCTCCTCCTCCTCGGCCGCACGTCTCCTCTCCTCCCTCCTCTTTCTCTCTCTCTCTCTTTCCCGCTCCTCCTCTTCCTCCTTTCTTCTTCTCCTCTCTTTCTCCTGCCGCTCCTTTTCCTCCTTCTCTCGCTCCCGCATGTGACCCTGAAGCTCCGCCTCCAGCTTCTTCAGCACGTCCTCCATCGTCTGCGTCTCCGGCCTGGGGTACAGCCGCTGGGCATTGTGGGACGTGGCTGAGGTGGAGGTGTTGGCTGTGTGGGTGGAGGAGGTGGTCTGGGGTCCGGGGATGGTTGGGGGCAGGTTGTGTTTGGGGAGTCGGGGGTGGGTGGTGTGATGGCTGGCCCGATCCACCACTCCGTTGCCACTACTGCTGGTGATGACGCTCTCGCCGGGCCGTGACAGGCTCGAGGGAGCCGGCGTTGCCATGGAAACGGGCGTCTTGGGCATCACGCCGGGGTGCGGGTAGTAGCTGTGAGCTGGCTGCTGGCTCGGCTGGGGTTTGCCCATCTCGGCGCGGGCATGGAGACTGGCGCTGCCGCTGCCCGCCTTGGGGCCCTGATGCTCGCTCTGCTGGGGTAAGCTGGTACTGGCGCCGCCAGCCTTGCCACTCCTGCCGCCAGCCGGGCCTGGATGCTGCTGCTGCTGCTGGTGCTGGAGTGTGTGGTGGGGCTCCGTGGGTGCCTTCCAGCCCGCGTGAGAGGGGACACCATGCGCTGAGCCGACAGCAGAGGGCGCTGTGCTGATGCCAACACCGGCTCCGCGGCTGCTGCTTGCGCCACCATAGCGCGGGGTGTGAGGGGGCTCGGAGGGGCGCGGAGTGATCAGAGGGGTGATGACAGGGGCTCTGGCCGCAGCTGCGGGCACCACGGGTGACCCTTGACCTCCGTGAGGTGCCGTGAGCCGCTGGGGGGTGCCAGGTGTGGGGCGGTCCTGACTGGAGGTGCTGTCGCCACTGCAGGGGCGCTCCTTCTGCTGCTGCGGGCTGCCCAAACCCTGGGGCAAGTAGTGCGCCGAGGTCTGGGGGGGAAACACACACACACACACACACACGTACATACATTAGCATGACATAATCACCCCCCACACAAACACACATATTAGCATGACATAATCATCCCCCCCCCCCCCACCCACACACACACACACACACACACACACATACACAAATTAGCCTGACATAATGGCTTCCCCCTCACACAGATAACGATAACAACCTGTGCTGATAAGACTTATGACCTAGTTACTGCAGGACACAGAGGCAGCTGGCGCCATCTAGTTACACATTAACACACACACACTCCCACACACACATATGCAAAGCCAGTCACAGACACCGGCACACCAAAGTGCAGCTGTGTTATCTGTGCAGGTGTTACTGTACAAACAGTCAAGGCTAAATCCCAGTGACCCCCCTATGCCCTCGCTGGCTTCATGTTTGGCTGATTTATGCCAGATAAATCTTTTAAGAGTTCAGGCCTTAACGGTAGTAGGCTCATTGGCAATTTAAACACAGGATTAGAGGTACTACAATGCTAAGCCAGTAGTTTATCAGGCTGTGTGTGTGTGCGCGCGTGTGTCACGCTGTTCTTAGTGTGCCATAAACCCTGGGTCGTAACAACCGAACTGCTCTACAGCAGATGTCTTGTTTTATCTGTCACAAACTGTTTGGGACTAGTTTAAAGAGTTAGCGAATGTCTGACTGTGCGTGTGTGTGTGCGTGTGTGTGTGTGTGTGTGTGTGTGTGTGTGTGTGTGTGTGTGTATATATGAGTGAGTGAAAGCATGTGTTTGTGTGCTTACCATGGTGTGTTGTCCTTGACTGATGTTAGGCCTCCAGCCTTTAGGGGTGGTGTGAGTGTGTGCGTTGGTGTGAGTGTGAGTGGGTGTGTTGGTGGGTGTGTGTGGTGCTCTGGTGGTGGCCTGAGGAGGCAGGGAGGGGGGTGCACGTGTGGGGTGGGGGTGGGTGGGTGTGGGCATCAGAGTGTGGGGGAGGAAGTGAGGGGGGAGGCTGTAAGGCACCGAGGTGTGGTTGTGGTTCGCTGCTGGTATGGGGGTGCTCTGGCGCTCCCTGCTGGTGCCCCCCCGTAATGACGCCTGCTGCTGCTGCTGCTGCATATGAGCCGAGGCTGGAGCTCCGGAGGGGAGAGGGTGGCTTCCCACAGGAGGCAAGCCCAGCTCGGGGCCTCGAGGCTGAACTGCACTGCTGCCGGAGTCCTGGTACCGCGGAGGACCATGGCTGGAGGTAGGGGCGGAGGGGGACTTGTTGTTTTGGGGGTGGAGGCGAAGGGCATTGGGGTGGGGGTGGCCATGCACCAGCCCCTGAGGGAGAGGGGGCTGCAAGGGCTTGTGGGTAGGGAGGGCCGATGGTTGTCGAGGTGGGCCGCGGTCCTGGCTGAAGCCTCCAGGAGAGGAGAGGGGTGGGGGGGCAGGAGGGCTGAGTTTGTAGCCGAAACCTCCCAGGCCGGACTTAGAGGAGTCCTGTGACCACAGGAGAGGAAGACGGGAAGAAGAGAAGAGAATGAAGTTGAGAAATGAAGTTTTTTTTGCGGACACATTTTATAGAGTATCAGCCAAACGTGGCCTAGCGGTAACAAACGGATTTCCCATGCAGGTACATCTAGGAATGAGTCATAGCCAACAGTGGCTCTTTTTTTAAGTTAGAAGAAGAAAAATCGTTTAAAAGTAGGGTAACATTGAGTAAATAAAATCTGACCAAAGTTAACCTAATTTCAATGTGGCCTGCCAGGCATCAGTAGGTCTCGCTGACAGATTTCACCAAGAAACTCATAGTTTAAATTATTCTGTTTCAGCATGGGGAAAATGCTGTGCCAATGTCGGGTTGTTTGGGCTGAACAGAGGCAGTTTGAATAAAACGATGAGTTTGATACGATGCTGGAGACTACTTCATGATACTTCAGGGAAATTTAACTTTACATTTATTGTTGTTGCACTTGCAAATTTATTCGGCAGTATTCTAGATTTGCTTTGACACTGTAAGGTGGATGGAAGGAAGTTATAGAGGTGACGTACCTGATAGTCGGTGGGGTTGCTTCTCCTCTCTGGGGGGCCGCTGGCCCAAGGCAAGCTGCTGCTGCTGCTGTTGTGCAGGGGGCTCCAGAAGGCTGGTTTGGGAGGGGGGGCGTACTGGGGGGGGACAGGGGGGGGGGCTGAGTGCGCCCCCACTGGACCAGAGAAACGCTGCATCGGGTGGGAACCCTGCTTAGGGGGAGGACAGGAAGGGCTGTTAGAGTCAAGTCTATGTTTTACACACAAACACACACGTCACACAGAAGTCTAATGGTGAGTGTATGTGTGTGTGTGTGTGTGTGTGTGTGTGTGTGTGTGTGTGAGGAAGGAGACAAGGGAAGGGTAAAGAGAATGTCATGGATGTGTATGTGTGTAGGAATGTTTTTGGGCATGCACATTTGTTTATGATAGCAATAATGTGTACACAACTACACATGAAATGGCAAATAGCATAGGACATAACACAACTCTGCTTCCTATGTGGAAGAAAAGTTATTAAACAGAGCTGTGTGTGTGTGTGTGTGTGTGTGTGAACGTGCACATGTGTGCGTGTGTGTACGCGTACGAGAGAGCCTCCAAACACACATACCTGCTCTGCTAGCGAGCTCCTCTTCCTCTTGTTGGGGCTGGGGCAGTCGTCCACCAGGGGGTGCTGCAGAGCTGGCGGGGCCGTGTGCTGAATCACTGAGTGCTCCCCCAGGGACGGTGCCGAACGCTTCAGCTGAACGCCGCCCGCAAAGCCCCGGGGCTGCTGGGATACAGGAGGACCAACAGCACCACCAGGTTTAGCACATTAGTCACACGAGCGTATTTGAAAACGGCAACCAGTCCTGACAGACACCAGATACCAGACAATGCACACCAGAAGTACTGGCAGACGCCAGATCAGTGCAAACCAAAGTGACTGACAGGCGCAAAAATGTCAATTATAAATCTCAAATGTGAAATTAGTCACAATGGCAGATAATTTGATAATTTATTTGTCTGTGGTTGGTAGACAGTAGAAAGAAGTTAAAATTTCAACCCAGTTAAATGACAGACAGGATTTGTCCCACCTCAAGTGAAAGTTACAGCCTGTGCTACACTTCATGCAAATCAATCTGAAATTAGGAGCCTACGGGCCAATAGTTGGCTTGGGGAGGCAAAATGACATTGAATCGGTTTCTGTGAAACACACATTTCAGTTGGAAAAACACTGATTGGAAGATGGTGGACCCTCAGCGTGAGGGCATGAAGTGTTTTGAAAAACATTGCATAACCACTGTTTGTTGTAATATATATGTGTGTGTGTGTGTGTGTGTGTGTGTGTGTGTGTGTGTGTGTGTGTGTGTGTGTGTGTTTTGTACACACCTGTTGAGCCCAGGAGTCTCCGAGAGGTCCCATTGGTCTGGAGCTGCTGTGCTGCTGCTGGTGGGGAGGGCCACCAAACTGCCAGAGAAGCAATGACAAAGCCAGTCAACCACAGAGGCTGAGGTTTATACACACACACACACACACCATACACACTCACTTGTGTGTGTGTGTGTGTGTGTGTGTGTGAGTGAAAGAGAGAGTCAGAGCAA
>JAGFZM010003705.1:0-38892 GCA_017657215.1 Limnothrissa miodon
CTGTGACCATAGACACCTTTTTGACTTTAATCAAGGGTCACACCAGTATTTGTAACTTGCCTGAGGGGCCAAAGAACATTTAGGCACTTTTAGACTTTTTTTCTCAGCCAAATGGCCGAGAAAGCCAGACTCTGGTAACTGTTTAGATTAATAATAAAGAGATGTTGTTTGTGTTATCCCAGCATTCATCAAAAATCAACATCACACTTGAAATTGAATTAAAAGTGCATCATATGTAATAGTAGGGCAGTTCATTGATTAATCAAAAATGCATGTCAGAAACCAAATCTTTTCAAGTATTGTAACCAGTACACTGGGTTATCCTAATTAGTCAGGGGGTTCAAATTAAAGCCTGTATTGTACAAGACAATGCTGGACAGATAAAGCAGATAACTTTCGTGTAGTTTGTGTTATTCTAGTTTATACAAGCAATAGGTACACTGTGATTTTATCCCTTGACATTTTTTGTTAGACCATTCTAACGTGCTCTTTACCCAGTACTTCACGGGATGTAATCTAATGTGCTATCGAGATGTCTTTGGCATTTACAGTTCACCTTAGTCAGTAACTTTCTATTGTTGGCACTGGCAGGTTATCAGAAGAGCAGAGAGGCCGTAGCTAACTTCTACAGTCGACCTGGGGCCCCTCTAGAGGCCAAGGTTAGTTTACTGTCCTATTTCCACCCTATTTCCACCCCCCGAGACACACACACACACACACACAGACACACACATATACACTAGGTGTATGTACACTAGAAAGTATACATACACCTTGTATTTTTATATTGAGGTCTCTAACAATGTCATTAGATGTCCCTCTGTTTATTACACTTAAAATTATTGATGAACAGCATAATTCTTTTAGGTTGGCTCGTTTCGTGTTTTATCCACCTGACTGCTGTTTTCTCTCCTCCTTTGTGGTGTCCCTCAGGATGTGATTCTGACCAGCGGGTGTAGCCAGGCCATTGAGTTGGCTATCAGTGTTCTGTGTAACCCAGGAGACAATATTCTTGTTCCGTGCCCTGGATTCTCCCTCTACAAGACACTCGCTGTATCGCTTGGTGTACATGTCAAATTGTATGACCTGCTGGTGAGTAGTTTGTGTGTGTGTGTGTGTGTGTGTGTGTGTGTGTGTGTGCATGATGCTGCCCCACAAGCAAACACTTTCAGGAGTAGTATTTGACTAAAGGTACCATTGTGTGTTGTGTGTGTGTGTGTATATCTGTGCTTGTGTATTTGTCTACAAGTCCATATGCAGCTTAATTGAAGTTCTAGAAGTCAATAAATTATTGATTGTAAGGGCTAAAAGGGCAACATGGGGCTAGTGTGGGTCTGGGGCTTATAAGGGAGTGGAGTCTCTTGGGGAATGAATAAAGAGGTACAGTAAAGGGCTAATGTGTGTGTGTGTGTGTGTGTGTGTGTGTGTGTGTGTGTGTGGAGGGGGTGGGGGTTATAGAGAATAGAGAACAGAGAACAGAGTAAAATTTAGTGGTTGGGAACTGGGGCACATCTGGCAAAGAAATGGCCTAGGCCATTAGTACTCACTCTGTTTCTCTCTGTATCACTCTCTGTTTTCGTTATCTTTCTCACACACCACACACAGGCATACACACACACACACACACACACACACACACCACATTAACAAACAAACAAAAAAAAACAAACACACATACTTTTATTTGGATCTCCACACAGCGAAGGAATTACAGGTCTAAACAGTAATGGAAATATGCTGCAGGTTTAAGCAGATGTGTTCTTAACATGGAATGCTTTTTTCAATGTACAGAATCAATTTCGTACTTCACTGACTATGGGTAGATATGACATCTTTGTCTCTAAATGGATAAACTACATATTATTGCAGAAATTACGCAGTACTTTACAAATTCCACACATTTCTAATCCCCACAGAACAAGTTTTTGCACATGTCTAAAGCTCCCAAATACAAGAACTATTAATTGACACTGAAAACCAAGTGATGTGAATAATTTAGTGGTACACACACACACACACACACACACATTACAAGCATTAACGCAAAGGACCAGGTACATCAAATAAATACACGCTAGTAAATACACCTTCACAAACACTCTGTGTTAATAGTGTCAGGGCAATGTGTGTGGGATCATAAGTTCACTGCATGGACCTCACCAAGAGAACATGATGAAACCCAGACCAGGGGAAATGCTAATGGTCCATTCAAATGATCATACTGGTTATGCAACAGAATTGACAGAGGCACTATTGGCCGGATGCTCATTCGGCAAACAGTGGACATGGTAGAGATAAGCAGGTCAGAGATCCTGGTGTTCTGCCAGAGGTCAGCCAAGACTGGACTGTCAGTCCCTTTGAGTGTGTTTGTTTTACCATGTGTGTGCGTGGAAAAGAGTGTATGTGTGCTGTTATGATAACAACTCTCTAATCAAAGTGTGTATCTGGGGGGGGGGGGGGGGGGGGGGGTGGGCATGGGTGTTTCCATGTGTTTTCAGGAGAGATGGAAGACAGTGTACTCTGGGTATACAGCTGTCTGTTAAAGATGCAGCTTTGATTTTAAATTCCCCTTTTTTCTTTCTCCCTCTCTCCCTCTCTTGATTTGTTTTGTCTTTCTCCCTCTCTCCTCTCTCACTTTCCCTCTCTCTCTCATCCTTTCTTCTTCTGCAGCCTGAGAAGTCCTGGGAGGTGGATCTCCAGCATTTGGAGAGTCTGATAGATGACAAAACCACCTGCCTGATCGTCAACAATCCCTCCAACCCATGTGGATCGGTCTACAATAAGGAACATCTGGAGAACATTATTTTAGGTATAAGGCCAATAGTCTCAGTGACGAAATAATATCTCAGTGACGAAACAAATGTCAGAGAGACAGCTGACAGAATAATTCTTCTCACTCTTTTGTGTTACTAGTGGCTTCAAAACATTGTATACCTATCCTGGCTGATGAAATCTATGGAGACATGGTGAGTTTGTGGTGAAATGATAAGACTGCAATACAGTTTCTGCAAACCTACATTTTAATGCACTCTGAGCACAATGCACCAACACTGAAGAAATGTCTTTAGTCACTACCTTTACCTACCTTTACCACTACCTGTATTTGACATAAGGTTACCACTTTAGACACTGTCTTGAAGCAATGCATGCTGGACCTTTGCATGATGCAAAGTTCCATTGAGTCGAGTCCACCCATCGAGCCTGGTCTTCCAGATTGGGGTGTGGGATCTGTCTCTGGTCTGGTCCTGGTGTCCAGGTTTTTGGGTGGCTTTTTTGGGGGGGATCAGGTGGAAACGGAGGAGGAGGAGGTGGAGGTGGTGACCGGGCCTCTCGTAATACCAGCATGGCACATTCCTCCCTGACAGAGGGAGAGAAGATTTTTCCCTGGCTCAGCTGTGCAGCGTGTGTCCATGCCATGGCCGAGCACATCAGCAGCCCAGGGATTAGGGGTAGTGTGTCTGTGTGAATGGGGGGCTGGCAGAGGTACACGCAGGGTGGAGAGCATCGGGAGTAGGGTCAGTAGGGGCAAGGGAACGGGGCAGAGCGGCAGAATGAGGGAGCTAAATTAAATGGGGTGGAGGGAGACGCCAGATGCTTAGGATGCACACATATAGAACAGGGTAGGAAGACATGCCTAGGGTGGTGTTGCTAAGGTTATACTGTATACCTGTGTGTGTGGGTGTATGTGTGGGCACGAAAAACAGCAGTCTGATTGTGTGTGTTAGAGGGTGAAAAATGTTATTGTGTGTAATGGAGGGCGGGAGATGTAATATCTTAATCTTATTTGTTGGTGGTAGTCAATGTAAGATTGCGGTTTGACTTTTTTTTTTTGTTTTAAGAAGGCTGTTTTTAATTGGTTTATTTTGTCTTGAGAGTTGCAGTCAAAGGGCAGATTAGTATGTTTTTCTCATTCAGCATTGGGCACGACGACGGCATTGAGGACATTGAGCAATTGCAGTAATTGTTTGTAGCGGGCCTAATGGGTCTTCATGGAATGAGACATGACTGTGCACTTTCTGAGGTGTGGATGTTTCTACCATGATGAGGTCCGAAGGTGAATTGGCCTCAGTGTTAAGAGACCCAAGCAACCAGGCTGAATGAGTCCAGATGGTTGTATGGTGTGCCGTTGGAGAGAAATAAATCTCGTGCCAACAGACAACCCAATCCCCTTCCCCTGTCAACCCCAGCACAACTCAAATACACCACAATGACTTTGCACTTTTTTGGCTGCATGTGTTTGCCATTAGTCCACAAGCAGAGGTTTAGCACTAGAGTGGGCGGGTAAAAAAAGGGAGGGGGAGGAGTCCTCACATTTTAATGGCGGGGTATCTGTTGGATGCTTGGTGGAGGCTGATGTCTCCAGTCAATAATGATCTGCTGCTGGGAGGAGGTCAAGTTCACAGTGTGTGTGAGTCACAGTGAGTGTGTGTGTGTTTGGTTGTGTGTGTGTATGTATGGGTGTGTGTGTGTGTGTGTGTGTGGCTAGCCCCCCAGGACTCTTTACCTATGGGCCTCAGTGGAAAAAATGCACAGCCCATAAAGAGACTATACCTAGAGAACCAAGAAACTCAAGGCTGGGAGATGGCTGCTTTTTTTCACTTTGCCACATTTTTAACCACTCAGCCGTAATGTCAATCAAGCCCCAAGGGCCAATGGGAAGTGGGGTGGATCCACATGTTTAACATCAGACCCTTCAAGCTAACCAGAACCAGACTCATGGGCTGGCTGACTATAACAATACACTTAAAAAAAAAACCCACACACACATGGTATAATTGACACACATTCTGTCTTCATTAAATGTCCTCAATTTTAATCTAAAGATATTTAAACATAATGGAAAGCAAATAATTATTGTTGTTATTGTTTTTAATTTTTTTTTCTGTCTGTTAATTTTTTTGTTTTTACAAAGTGACAGTAGATGTAGTTGGTTATGTAACTTCATGTACCATTACACAATATAACACTGAGGCCATAGTTACACGATGCTGTAGTTTCACAACACTCAGTTGGTGCTCTTTGTGCAGGTGTTCCCTGACTGTTCCTTCCACTCAATGGCCCCTTTGAGCAGAGATGTGCCCATCCTATCCTGCGGGGGGCTGGCCAAGCGCTGGCTGGTGCCCGGCTGGCGGATGGGCTGGATCCTCATCCATGACCGTGGAGATGTGTTTGGAGGAGAGGTGAAAATACAGCACATGCAGACACACACATACACACACACACACACACACACACACACACACACACACACACACAAACAGTGGACATTGCTTTTTCTATTCTTCTCTTATATTCACTGTTTTTCATCACCTGATTCTCTATACCAGATCCGTGAGGGTCTTGTGAAACTGAGTCAGAGGATTCTTGGGGCCTGCACTGTTGTCCAGGGGGCGCTAGAGAGCATCCTTAACAACACACCAAAGCAGTTTTATGACAGCACCATCGGCTTCATCAAGGTAAAAACACACACACTACTTGCTGAATCCCCTCACAGTGGTTGTAAGAGAACACGTCTTTACTCTGTTTTTTTTCTGTAATGTTATGATCATCTCCATGTTTTTGTGCCTCACCAATTTCCAATCCTATTTTTCAGTCAAACTCTGAGATCTGCTTCTCAGCGTTGTCCACTGTCCCTGGGCTGACTCCTGTTATGCCCTCTGGGGCCATGTACCTCATGGTGAGTCAGTCATGGTAATATCTCTCAATAGCGTAGCATATGACTTCATGTGTGGGTGTGTGAGTTTGAAAACCCCAATAAGATATTATACAAACTTCCTGTCTCTGTATAGGTGGGAATTGACATGAAACACTTCCCAGAGTTCCAGAACGATGTGGATTTCACCGAGCGACTGGTGACAGAGCAATCCGTCTTCTGCCTACCCGCCACGGTACGCATCATGACTTTGAATGACTTTGTTTGAATGAATTCTGAATTCCTCAATAATCATTCAAACGGGCTGTCAGGTCAGGCTAAAAACGAAAGCAATCATGGTCAGGGTTACTTTTACCTGTTACACATACTGTAAGGCCCATACTGTAGTTAGGGTCATTTTAGTCATCCGGCTTTAAGAATTGCCTCTGAGTGTCTGGAGGTCCCTTACCTCTTTAAAGGCTGGGGGGTGGGCAAGTCCTCACACCTGCCATAGTCCATCTAGTCATACGTATCTGACAGCTTTTTTGATGTGGTGTACACATCCCACACACACCACATCTAAACTACTACATGTGTTTCCCTCACACAGCCATTCGAGTACCCAGACTTCTTCCGCATCGTGGTGACGGTTCCCCAAGACATGATGGTGGAGGCATGTGACCGCATCCGCGAGTTCTGCGTCCGCCACTACAGACCTCGCAGCCAAGACAGCAACGAAATCGACCAATGAGAGAACAGGAAGGAGAGGGCGTGGGGAGAGGAGAAGAAGAGAGCTGGATATTATCAAGCGCACAGAAAGAAAGAGAAGGAATGAGTAAAGAGGGGGGAGAGAGAGAGAGAGAGAGAGAGAGAGAGAAGCAGAGAGATGGAAAGAAAGCAACTCTAGATCTGAAAAGAACAGAAGAATGTGTGTGCGCGTGTTGCATTAAGTAAGGTTTGAGAGAGGTATCTTTACTCTCTGGAAAGCCAAGATTCTGTCCAAACGATGTATTTATAGTTTTGTACAGCCAGTGTGGGTCTGTCTTGTGTAAAGCCATTTTGTGTTTTATACCATTTGTAATTTTGGCAATGTTAAAAAATCTAAATATTCATTTATTCCATCCATATAAAATTACACCGATTGACCGAGGATACTATTAACTCCAGATGTTAGTGCCGACACATCTGTTGTAGCATGCAACACTGTTATTATCATATTGCCCACTATTTGATGACCATGGGCTTTGCATGTTGCTTGTGTTCAGCTATGATGATGCATGCTCTTTATGTTATGCTGGTAACAGGTATTTTTATACTTGTGAAATTAATCTGATGTTATCATGAGTATTTGTTTGTAGTTATAGTTTTTCACTTTGTAGTACAGAGGAATATATTTAAGTAAAATTAATATGTGAATAAGTGTTAACAAACAATACATAAGTGTTTTACAAACAATAAAATCATTGTATATAAAAAGTTCATATCAATGATAAAGCCTTATTTACTTTCTCTTGGAGGAAATCCTAAGCATTTTAATGCATTTTCTGCAATCTTTGGGGCTATATACAGAGTTACATGAGAGACATGTGTTGGAGACATTTTAGAAAGTGCCAGTATCGTTTTCCCTCAACTGCTTTTAAGATTTCCTCTCCATAGGGTTTGGTATACAGTATCACGGCATGATTATCCTTAATTTCACCACAAAATGCACAAGCACACATCCACAGTTATGTTCTGACATAATTCTACTAGCCTGGAGGTCTCCCGCACATGTGTTTCCTATTGGGTCTCAGACAAACTCGAATTCTAGTGGACTTCCTCTGTCTTTTCTTGCAGCTGAAACATCTTTTCTGAGGGCCTCAACCATTTACTCTCAAGTCACAAAGTACACGCTAAGTAAAAGCTTCTTGAGCTTACAAAAGCATAACTGTTACTGGAGACATGACCATGAAATTATAATTTCATTTTTTTTTTTTTACTTTCTGGGAAAGTATTCAGTTATGTTCTTTTGTGTGTGGTTTCATGTTGTCTCTCCACTCTTCACCTATTGTCAACCAAGGATGCGTCTCAGACTGACGCCAGGTGTCTTATAGCATACTGCCATCTATTGATGGTTGTGGGCATTGCATGAACTAAAAACAGCAATAGCTGTAGTTGTAATAAATGGTAAATGTTTCAGTTCTTATCTGATGCATATGTAGGAGTGTGTTTGTGTCTTTGTGGAATGTGCATGTGTGTGTATGTGTGTGTGTGTGTGTGTATTTGTGTGGAGTGTGGATGTGTGTCTTTCTATACACATGTTTAAAAATACAATGTGTTTATACACCAAACAAATACACAAAGATGGACATTTGCACTTTCATTTCATTCCCAGCATTGGGTTTGTGTGAACGTTGCATGACACAGGGAGGAAGCAGCCTTCTACTTTCAGCTTTTCATTTGAGCAGAACTTGGGGAAGTTGGGGAATATCAGTAGGTAAAGGTCACTTCCTTCTTTCAAGGCAAGCATTTTAGTCTTATACACTCACACGCACACGCACACACACAGACGCACGCATACACACACACACACACACACACAAGCACTTGTTAGGTTGAATGATTAACCCAACAGATAAAGAGAAAGACGACAGAGTGCAACAGTTAAGACGGGAAGGGGGGTATGTGAAAGAGTGAAAGAGAATCAGGAAGGAGAGAGAAAGGAAGAAGGAAAGGACAGTGAGTAAGGTGTTGGTTCTCTGCCACTCATATTGCACCTCACTGAAAGGGTTAAAAATGGAGGAAGACAGCAGTCACGTGAAGACAATTGAGCTGAATGATGGAAGACGCATGCCCCTGCTGGGACTGGGGACATGGAAGGCAAGGGTATGTGCACACACAAACACACACGCGCACACACACGCTCTCTCTCTCTCTCTCACTTACTCAATTCCTAAACTTATGTTTGGATTTATAAAGTCTATCATAAAGACTCACACACACACACACACACACACACACACACACAGATTTTCAGTCACACTTAATAAAGTCATTTAATTATATTAAATCAATGTAATTTAATCATATATTAAGTAAGTAATTAGTTAATTAAACAACCACATAATCAAAGTTTTGTAATTAATCAGAAGGTTACTGCTGAGATTTGCCAAGCAGCTGCAGAGACTGCCATTGCGGCCGGTTATCGTCACCTAGACACAGCCTTCAGCTACCAAAATGAGGTAGAATTGGGCAAAGCTGTCCGAAACAAGATCAAGCAAGGCATCATCCGTCGTGAAGACATGTTCATCACCAGCAAGGTAGGGCATCAAGAGAAACCTTTTCATTTAGATGCTAACTATTTAGATGTTAACATTTGGCAAAGGTGAAAACTGCACTGGCTATGTAGTTTTCACAGATGAATCAATGAAGGTTGGATACTAGTTACATCCTTGTGTCCTCTCCACTTCAATAGTTGTGGGCAACACACCATGCCCCCAGTGATATCCCTCTCTGCCTTGACAAGACCTTGAAGGATCTCCAGATGGAATATGTGGATCTGTATCTGGTGCACTTTCCTGTTGCCCTGAAGGTGTCAAACACACAGACTCACACACACACACACACACTTTTACACCTATAGTAAGTAAAAGTTCTTCTGATGTAAATCACTGTCACATACAAAGGGAATGTGACCACAGGTCATCAGGTCATTCAATAAGTTCCAATCTCCCATGGTTGTTTCTTTGCCTCAGAGGGTGGATGATGAACTCTTCCCCATAAAGGATGGAGAGATGCTCACCGCTGATACTGACTATGTGGACGTTTGGAAGGTCAGATCCTGAGCGGGGAAATACACAAGTCTTGAACAAATCTGTATTAATCTAAGCGTTGATCTATAATCTAATCTAAATCAGTTCAACACCCTTAAATGTGTGTAAAAAGAAAACAGCACTCTGAAATATGTTTTTTTGGGGGTCTACAAATGGGTTATGGTTTTGAGACAGTTATTAGAACATATAGAAACAAAAAATGTTTGAACACTATTGAACATATTTTTAATTATTTAGATGATCATGTACAGTATTTCTTGTTTAAACGTCACAACAAACACATCAGTGGGAATATTTCTTCTCTACAGGGGTCAACATTAACATCCTTTTTATATATTTGTTAGCCTTATCAGGTTATGGGTTAATTCGTAGCCCTCATCTTAGAGTCATATAAAAACAAAAGCAAAGAGGTCAGTTTACTATCTCCAAACACTGGCACAGAGTGGTAGAATCAGTGACAGAGATGAGCTACCATGCACTCCATGTCCATGAGCGGTGTCATTTTTGTTTTATCTGGTGTTATCTGGTTTTATCTTGTGTTGTTCCGTGTCTATGCATTTGTGGTGTTTGGATCATTTTGTGAGTGAATGTGTTTTGTGTGATTATCTGACAGGGGATGGAAGCTCTGCAGGTGACTGGGAAAGTGAAGAGCATTGGTGTGTCCAACTTCTCGATTCTGCAACTGGAAAGACTACTGTCCGTGGCGAAAGTTCCTCCTGCTGTCAACCAGGTGTGAATTTATGTTTGGTACCGCCTCTCTCCTTTGTTACATGACTGACATAATGTTTTACAGTGCTTGTTGTATTTTAATGCAATTACTGTTCAAGCAGAATTACTGTTGGAGCCACATCATCTGACTTGAAGTAACTGACTAAAAGAAATTCCACATTAACATAATAACATTTCATTTATAAAATGTTGTCCCTTTTACATTTTTAAGATTTGTTCATATGTAAGAAATTTACACAAAGGCTACCCAAATTAGAGACACCCAAAATGAAAATGCGACCAGAAAATGCGACTTAGGACTACACAAACGCTAGCCTGGGCCCGCCCATACTTCCTGTGACGCTACATTCAATTTCGCGAGCAAGTCAGTCTGGCCAGGCTGCCGTTTTAGAGGAATTATTTTTCCCAAATCTGTGGGCACCAATGAGAAACGAGCTTACGCATACGTCATCGGAATGAGTGGTCTGATTGGTTGTAGATTCGTCAAGTAGTATACAGAGGCATCTGATGGACGCAGGTTAAGCCCGCCTCCCAGAAGACGTTTAGTAATGTAGGATGGCCAGACTAAGCTCCCATGAGCTTTGTCGTGCAAGCTACACAAACGCATGAAAATGTGAAAAATGCAAATTCAGGATGTTTGCATGCAAACATTTCCTTATGTGCAAAAAAAAAGTTTTCCCTTCACATTGTGGAAGAAGTAATGATTATGTGTGTCCTGAAGTAATGATTAAGTGTGTCTGTGTGGGTGTGGATGTGTGTGAAAGCGAGTGAATAGACAGAAAGAAAAAGAGAGGCGCCTGAGAAATGACTAATAAGAGACAGAAAGCCAGAAACATAGGAAAAAGTCCATTATCCTGCTTATTTAATTGCATCCAAAGGGCAAGTTGGCACCAGTGTAGGAATGTGTGCATGTGAGGCATACATTGTCATGTGCATAGTCCTTTACATGCTGCTACTACACAGAAGCTGGAATTGTATATGATGTGGTTTCTTATGTATGCTTGATTATGACCACAGGAGTCTTACAAAAAACACAGATACTGGATAGGTGGAAGACTGATAGGAACGCTAAATTAATCATTAATAAAAAGGTAGAATAAAAATATTTTTCTGTTTCTTGGTCTAGGTGGAGCTGCATCCGTACCTGGTCCAAGCAGACCTGATAGAGTACTGCCAATCAAAGGACATCGCCCTTACCGCCTACAGTGCCTTTGGAAGCCCCGGCAGACCACCAGACCTGTGCGTCTCCACTATCACAGGGGGGCAGTGCTACTAACAAACTGACTGTCCTTTCGTTTCAGTATCACTTCCGTTTGCTCAGAATGTTCAGTTCCTAATTTTTTGCATTCTAGACAGCTATGACAGATCAACACACATTTCTCAGTTAGGTGTCTATGTTAGTAGACAACTGTTTAATAAGTTCGTTTGTAATGGTCAGTTAACAAGAGTTGCTATTTGTATAATGTTCTTTTATAAACCTGAAATACATTAATATACCATAACTACGCTATCCACTGTTTAATGGAGCAATTATCCTACCTTTCACGACTTCAGGTATGTTTGCCTCTGCTTGTCTTCCTTCTAGTCACCGTGGAGACACTGATCCAGAGAAGCTGCTGGAGGATCCTGTGGTTGCAGACATCGCTACAAAGCACAGGAAAAGCCCTGCACAGGTAACAGTCCTTGTTTTCTCCTCTCCCTCCACTAATTAGGGTTCTTAGACTCATGGAAGTTATAGATCATAGTAGTCAGTTGCAGTGACTGCTCATTACTGACAGTGACTGGATTATAGAAATCAGAGAACAATAGCAGACCTCTCAAAAAGGCAGACCCTTTTGAAACACGTCTTTGGTCATCCAAGCATACTCAAAGCAAACTCTTTCTCTCTCCCTCACACCTCAGGTGCTGCTTCGGTACCATGTACAGCAGGGCATCTGCGTCATCCCAAAGAGCACAAAGCCTAACCACATCCTAGAGAACACAAAGGTCAGACCAAACCCCCTCTTTATCCTCAGTCACTATTGCTACCTGACTACATCTTTGTCTAGCAGCAAAGATGTTGTACTTTGTTGTTATGTACAACAACGTAAAAGGAGTATACAACCATATCTGATAGTTGATACTTTTGATGGACCCAACATATTTGAATTTCTGTAGATTTTTGACTTCACACTGGACGAGGAGGACATGAGCAGACTGAGGGGACTTAACAGAGGGTGGAAGGCCTGTCTCCTTGATGCGTAAGCATCTCTCTCAATCTATCTCTCTCTGTCTTTCTCGCTTATACATGCTCTAAGACAAACACATACACACACACACACATCATTATTTACAAACATGAAACTCCACTGTGTTCCCTGTGTCAGGCTGTGCTTAGTTAATGTTATTTCGATGTTGTTGTCACCAACATTCCTACACTCGCCAAAATAGTAACTGAATTAATCTTACTGCATAATAAACAAATGAAAGGGAATGCCAAAGCTGAAGTCAACAGTGAGTGGTAATACTACTTTATGAAATCACTGCAATTGTGATTTCCCTTTCCAGGGTTAAGTCTCACCCATTCTACCCATTCAACTGAGATTCGACCTGGCAACGGGATCTGCAGTCTGCTGTTTGCTCAACAGCTTAAATCAGAACAATCAAACTGAATTGTATAATGTGTGAACTGTTTATATTCCAACATTGTGCCTACAGTAAACTGTTGAAAGATAAAATTGACTGAATTTTGTGTTGCTGCTTGAAAAATAGCGTTGCTGATCTGTGTACAGTATGTAGTTTCCTGCCATTATTTGTACATTTGTACAACCTAACAAATAATGAAATAAAACAATAATTTCTAAATAGATTATGATAAAATTTATTAATGCTCTAAACAATTATAAAACCTTAGAAACCCCAGATCATTTCAAAACACACTTCAAGGACCACACATTTACCAAACCATCTGCAGTGGCTATTCATACAGTTAATTTTAAGGCCAATAAAGTTCAGTCAAACCACACATGGGAGAGAAAAAACAAACAAACAAACAAACAAAAACAAACACACTTGCTACCTGCTACCTGTTGTGCTCCTGTGGGAGGGGTCTCCTGTAGCCCCTTCCCCTGCTATTCCCTGACCTGACCTGGGATTCAGAGGGCGGGGGTGACGGAGGGACGGGGCACACGCACGCAGTTGCCCCGGCTATATACTCTGGCAGGTCGAGTCCGCTGGTCCAGCGTCCGGTGTCCGTGTGGAAGACTTGGGTGGAGTGAGAGAAGGCCAGCGTGTCCCAGCTGTACCCCCCCAGCACGTAGATGTTGCCCTCCCACACGGCCACGGCTGCTTCACTGCTGGCCCTCAGGAGGGGGGCCACCCGCGTCCACTGCTCGGTGCGCGGCTCGAACGCCTCCACGTCCAGGATGTCGAAGCGCTCGATACTGTCCTGGTGGTCGTTGCTGCCGCCCAGGACGTAGATGCGCTCGCCCACCGATGCCATACAGTGCCAGCCGCGGGCCTGCAGCATGGGTGGCCGCTCCGTCCACGAAGTGCTCTCGCTGCCAGGCTGCGGGTCAAAGCTTAGCATGTTGTGGCAGTACGGTCCGATTTGGATGTCATGGCCACCAGAGATGTACACTAAACCATTGTGCGCTGAACCTGCATGACCATAGGTCAATCTATGTACAGAAACAGACAGACAGACAGAGTGAGAGAAAGAGATTAAGAGAGAGAGTCATATAATGTTTAGTTCAACTGTTTATTTTGAACAATTATTATACACACTCAAACACACAGTTATTTGACACAAATAAACATAGAGTGAAATAGTTGTGAAACACTGACTTCAGGAGAGGGCCTCACCTGGGCAAGTCAGCCACAAACTCCCAATGGTCCTCAGCAGGATGGTACACTTCCACAGAGGACAGCGCTCCAGCATCATTCCTCCCCCCAACAGCGATCAGACAGTTGCCCACAGCACCCAAGTAGAAATCCACCCGCCGCTGGTTCATACAGGCCCCCTGTACAGGTAAAAAAAAAAAAAAAAACTAGTGTGTAAGTCACATGATGAAAGGGGAATTATTGTGTATAGAGAAACCATGAACTGATGAAAAACATCAGAGTTGCTGTACACAAAGGCAAACATTCCAGGAGGGCATGTTTTTCTCAATAGTTTTTGTCTTTCTTCTGTATTATGAGTAAACTTTCTGTGTTTACTCCATTTTACAGCAACCATTTTACTCTGTGGACTACCACCCCCGACTACTTGTGTGTTTTTACAAACATTTAAAGCAAAATCGATGCTACTGAATTGCTGTTTGTGAACAAAGAGCAACCTTTGCTTGCTGTGGAAACAACCCAGATGGATGTTTGCCTTACAGGAGTACACGAGTGGTGAAGTGTACAAGGTTGAACTTCAAGTATGTAAGTGACGATGTCCATACAGCTCTTTTTTCCTGAGCTCAATCACCTTTTTTTTTTATTTTTATTGTCTGCTTTTTCCAACTATAAGCCTTATTGTTTCAACATAAGAATATGCACACTGTTTTTGGAAAGTATCTTACAGCTTACTATTACACTGTTAGCTACATGTAGCTAACTAAAGCTAAGTGCACTAGTCATTACGTTGTCAGACTTGTTGTCATGAGGAGGCACTGCACAAGTGCTGGATCATGTGATTCCCAGGAATTTTCTGTCATTATCTGCTATACAACACGGCTCTAACGCTGAGCCAACCATTCAGCCTTTCAGAGAGTGCTGGCGCCAAGCTTCAACTCAGGCACCTACGGAAATGGTTTGTGGGTAAGCATCCTACACACAGGGAGTTCATGATCACATGTAAAATAAAATGTCCCCCAGAGTCTTCTATACAGTATTCAGACAATTCAGGCAATAGCTGCAGGACCCACCTGTATCCAGGTGTTGCTGCGGGGATCATAGCGGTAGAGCAGGTTGCTGGCAGTATCCCCTCCGTTGTCTCGTGCCGTGCTTCCCCCAGCGGTGAACATGAACCCCCCAAGCACGGCCACGCAGTGGTGACTCCTCCGCGCGGGCAGGTGCGTCTCCACCTGCCAGCTGCCCCGTTCTCCTGACTTCTCGTAGCGCCACACTTCGGCGCTCAGCTCGTCGCCCCTTTCCGACACCTCCCCCCCGACCAGGAGGAGGCGCTCTGTGGCTCCACGGAGCTGCGAGCGCGGGGTCTGGAGCAAAGGCTGGGCCCAGACACGGGCTTGGTAATTCAGCGCCTCGTCCAACAAGGGTTCACACCCGGCCTCTGGGGGCAGCAGAGAGCGTACTGCTGGCAGGGCCCACTCAGTCAGTGATGCCGCGGGCATGAGCGGGAAGCATATGTGTGCCAGCAGCCGCCGGGAATGCTCAGTCCGCTCAGGCTCGTGGCCGAGCCAGCGGAGCGCAGCGTGCAACAGTGCCTGCTCACTCTGCTGCTGCACACGCTCATCCGACAGGTAGGTGGCCATCTTGGAAGCTGGCACATGACACAGGAAGTGTGGTGAAAGAGAGAGCGAGGCAAATCGCTCCAGTACGAAGCGGTCAACGGACGCGTCCAGGCGCTCCAGGCTGTAGAGCAACGCCAGCTTCTGCAAGTACAGGAAATTTTCGGTGGTCACCTGTGCCTCCAGGAACTGGCAGCAGAAGTCCACGGCGTGCCACACCTGTAGCAGGTGCGCCGTCTCCAGCACATGCTCAATATTGCCATCGTCCAGGTGTAGCTCACCACTGTACAGAAAGTCCACCAGTGCCCTCAGGCCCTCATAGGATGTGCCAACCAGCTCCACTTCTGCCTGGTGTGCCTCCCGCATGCTCAGCGTGAACATAGCCTACACAAGAAGGGATGACATGTAGATGAACATAGAAGAAGGGAAGAAAGAGAAGAAGGGAAGAAAGTTACCTAAACACAGTCTACAGAAGAAGGGATGACTAGATAAACATAGCAAACGGAGGAAGGAATGAAATGTAACTAAACACAGTCTACAGAAGAAGGGATGACTAGCCAAGACAACCAAGATGATATGGTGATTTATTAAGAAGACAAGAAGTGATCAGGGTTTTCCCCCTGACTCTTTACAGTTGAGGAAGCCGCCTTGGCAACAAAATCCTCTCACTTTTAGTAGACCCAAGGAGTCACAGAATCCAAACATGAATTAAACAGGAAAATTTTAAATCATACAGAACTTGTCTGTTGGCATATTGGCAACTTAATCTACACTTTTCAAAACTTTTTAAGATTTTTATAACAAAATCTCATACAACAAGTAGCCTGCCTCCTGATACGACATTTCTTAATGGACCGATAGTGAAACCCTTTTTTTTTAGCTTGAGGCATTAAAACATATCAGATGTCCAAATCAGGGTGCAGTGGGAGCGCTCAGCCTCACAGATGAGTGTGAAAGAAAGAAAGGGAAACCACTCCAACTTCCTGTTGCTTTACAGTCATGATGACATTTAAACCACTTAGTTTCTACACCTTACAGTAAAAACATACATATACATCGTAGGTATTATATGACTTTTCATACTTAATGCTTAGGAAAATAATCCATAAGGATGGTGATTAAAGACTCTTTAATTATTCCACAGCAGAAACTTTTTTTTTTTTTTTTTTCAGAGAAGATGGTCCCTGTACCTGGAAGTAAGGGCTGGAAACGGCCAGCAGAGCTCTGTGGGCGGGAACCCTCTGTTCACCTGCCACCAACACAACGTCACACAGCTGTCCATGCTGGCGCTGCTCATTTAAGCCATGGAGCAGGGAACTGGCCCGCTCCTCCCAGCGGTAAACGAGGCGCCCGGGTGAAAAGCACTGCACCAAGACACATAAGACTTAACTGCATGCCTGACATATTTCCCTGTTTCAAGTAGCCTATTCAATGTTTTCACACATTATTTTTACCAGTCAGAAGGTCAACAACCCCATGTTTGATATCACATATCACTCTTATATGAGATATTCTGCAAACTCGAACAGCATTGCCATGTAATACCTTTCATGGCAAGTCATATTACATAAAAAAACAACTGTGGAAAAACAACTTCAATGAAAATTAGTAACATCCACAGTTTGTTCATGATGCGGCATATCAGTAATGTGTGTGTGATTACAAGAAAAACTGAGCTAGCATGGATAAAAAAAAGCCATACTTAAACAAAATTATAGTTAGATAGAAAACAAATTAGGCAAAAGTTAAACCTAATCTAATAACAAAGTGGAGTTGTATTTTGATACATTGACTACTGTGAAAAGTACATCCACAATATTCATAACATTTGCAGAATGTCTCTGATGTTTTTAGCTAAACAATGGAAAGATCGTCATTAACATTAACGTTAGTAGCGGTGTGACGTCAATTCATAGGCTAACATTACATATTAAACAGGAGCCGTAGGCTTATGTCATGCTTGTATTTTTAATGATGGAATGCCGAAAATACAAACTGAAACAATTTTGACCAAAATAAGGAATACTGATGAATAATGGTGAAGTGGCTTCACTGATATACCTTTAGACTACATGGTAAATAGAATAGACCTGCTAAAGATACCAACCTTGGACAACTCACCCATCCCATGCTGACGACACATCATTTGACTCACCTCATCTTCCATGTCCCCTAACTAGAACATGGGGAAACACAATAGCTATCACAAATCAATCTAGATCTAAACATGCACTGCTCAGGAATTGACAACAAATGTATGTTATCCAGTGGCAGTTTCTATTAAAAGGCACAAGGCCAAAACATTGGTATTAGGCTAATAATGTCCTTAAACAACAAGCATCTATCATCGAAGAAACACAACACCCGACCGACCGACCCTCTCAATCGTTCTTTCTTTCTTGATTTACCTACTTCTTATTGAAAAACTTCAATTGGATGGTTTAGTTTCATGACAAAAGAGCTAAAATCATTCGGAAGTCCAATACCAAAACATAGCCGCTTTTAGTGGAAGACACAAATGCTTCAAGTTTTAAAACATATTATTGTCCAGGAACAAACTCTCTTCTTCTTCTTGATTGAATTCTATATTTAAAATTCCCATAGCGCCCCCAGTGAGTAGGAATACAGAACAGCCAGCAATTTAGACGATCACAGGTGAACTACTCACCTGCATAATATTTCCAATGCTGGCCAGAATCAAATATGTAAGTATTTTAAATAGATAAAAGTGGTATTATTTTAAATAGTTCAAGTAGTTTAAAAGCATGGAGAGTTCTCATTGTACAACCTAAAGATGAAGCCCACAATAGGCCTATAGGCAACAGACTGGCAACAGGATCTTGGACCTAACCTACAGGCCTGGTTCAAAACTTTTTTATTACAACAATTATTACAGCAATATGGATGGAACACGTGGCACGTGTGACATGTGTTCCAGATTAATATGCGAGGCTGTGCATACAGAGCGAATAAAATGGTCAGTTTTACATTGACAGGTGTGGGGAGAATCTTCTGAGATTAAGGTTAGCTACACGAGGAGGCTTTTATTTTAAATCCCCTATACCTTATGGATGCATCCCTACATCTGGCCCTGTTTAAGGCTTAGATTACTGCATTTTAAATGTATCGGACAGTCACAAGCGACTGCTTTCCATTCCCTGATTAAATCAAGGCCGAGTATAGGCCTAATTCTGAGGAATCATTAAAACTGCGCAAAAAGGCCCGAGAAAAGAAAGTCTTATCAGTTCAGTGGAGAAGGGAGATGAGAAACAATAGGACAGGCAATGATAACATAATCTAATTTAACGACATCAGGAATATTGAAAACTTTTGCTCTAAGAATTCATTAGGTCTGTATTGCTTATCGACTTTTTCGCAAGAATAGTCCGCGCAGGGGGGAGGCTATGACAGATACAGCTACAGACTACTGCATTATGGCATACTGCATCAAAACCAAAATGCTCGCACCATACGGAGGGCTAGGCTCGTGGAATAAAAACAAAGTTAATTACTAGCCTACATCTCGTGACTTCGTGACAATACAATGAAAGTACCGTAGGGATTACTTATTCCTGTCTTGGCCTATGTACTAAGTCAATAACTGCATTGTTCTGGTGAACAAAAAGACATAGTGGTCCACAAGATGGCAGGGCAGTATAGTGAAATGCAACAGCAGACCAGGGTGGACTTAATTTTGCCAAGTTCCCCTGTTGGCCATTAGGAGGAGGTGAGTCCTACAACAGAGAAACTCGCCTCTTTTCAGCGCTAACCTGATTGACAAACATCACCAACGCCCATAACTAGCTATAGGAAATGAATCGGGTTGTGAGAGGAATCGTCTTTCCACCCTGCTGAGAAAAGAGACACTCCGTCTAGTCCTCTGTAGCGACAGTGCGCGCAGTCTCGTCTGTTCAGCTTGCCTCCTCTCGGCGCTGTCCTGTATTGTATAACTCTTGACTAGCTCATTTGGGATTTAAGACTCATCTCTCTTCCTTTCTATCCTTCGGTCTTCCTTTATAGCTCAGTCCGCTCATTTTGCGCTCGCTTCGCTCGGCTTATCTCGCTCTTCTATCGTCCGTCAAAATGGCAACACGAATCGACAAAGAGGCTTGCAGGGAAGCTTACAATTTGGTTAGAGACGATAACACTGATGTTAACTGGTAAGTAACATTACATATGTACATGTCGGTTAATTAGGAGATTGAAGTTGGAGAGACACTGAGAAATCGCGCAGCATCCCGATAGGAGGTAGCGGATTAGATGTTTTAAATGAAGATAAACCAGCGCATCGTTCATGTAACCAGGACGCACTCTCTGGCAACAGTTCTGACCATAAAACTGTCAGACAATTTAATCGGGCCAATTGTTAGCGATGGAACATTAGTCAGCAGACCCCACATGATTTTCTTTGTCTGAATTCTGTTGCCTGTCGGGGAGGCTGCGCACAATACACACTCGAACCAAGTCTGATAATCGTAGACTAACAGCCAAACGTGGGTTTATGAAAATCACTCAATGAAATTTAAGCATAATGTAACAAACATTGTTTGAACAATATTCCACTCATCGTGTGTTTATAGGGCAGCGTTTAAATATGAAGGCGCTACTATTGTGCCAGCTGGGCATGGGACCGATTATGAAGAATTCAAGAGCCTCTGCACAGGTATGAACAGCTCCATTCATTGTGTGCTTGAATGTAATCCTCTATTATGATTGTATTATGTATTTGAAACTTATCCTGCTTGTGATACTTATAGGCAACACCTGTTTTCTGTGACATTTTTAGTGTAAAAAATAGCCTACTGCCTGTAGGCTATGGATCATTTTAAAGATGTAGGGCTTGGTTTTGTGGTTATCTAGCCTAAATCACTGGAGTTAGTGGTAAGTCATTGTGCAGTGTGCATTTGCAAATCGCGTCTCGTGGCTGGCTATGAATGTATTGGTAAAACATTTACCAATAGCCTACATTCAGCGTGTTGCTTCATTGAAAATCTTTGATGGTTCTTCCTACTTGTGACGTTACTCTGAGGCTAGAGTTAATCTTTTGAAACTCAGTCTACCATTGGTAGTATCATCCAGACTCTAGACCGTGTGCAGTCTTGTAGCACGCAACGCGGAAGCAACAATTAGTTCCTGGTGAGGGGAAATAAACTCTTTAGGCCTAATACCCAAGCTGCCAGAACGACCCTTGGTCGCGCGACCTCCTGATTGTCAGGCATCATCTAAAATACAACTCAAGTGGTTCGCGTATGATCTCCTGTGTCTTAACCACGAAGCATGGTCTTAACTGGGTAATCGTACTGTCTTTATCTGCATCGGACGGACTTACATAGAAACTTATCCAGAGTGCGCACTGAGTCATAGTAGCCACGTCGAAAAAATCTTCTACATTTTTGGAGACTGACAAATACACCTCCCTGGAGGTGGCAAAAAGTGATGTCATCCCAGCTCCCCCACATTCTCTGTCGTCCCCAAGTTAACGGTGTTAGGGCGTGGCGGATCTCACCAAAAGAACGTTGTAGCATTGCTCAAAGCCGGCGCTCCAGGGCGTTTATATCTGTAATGAAGATTCACTGTAAACAAAACAGTCAAATCATTCATTGTCGCTTTTCTGATCAGATTCTGACCAGTGACTAAGGAGTTAAGTACTGAGCCTGACACAGTCTCTAGATATTAAAGGGTCTGCGCAGAGTTAAAATATCAACCCCCATCCTCTGGCTCACCTGTTTGCAGATAGATCCACCATCTGATGTCGTTAAAATCATTCACATTTATTAGAAACATTGACAATATTGTAATATTTTTATTTTCAAAACGGTGAAAACTGAGGTTTTCATCGGTAGAGTTGGCCATTTCTGAGGGCCCCCACAGGTGTACTACCCGTTCAAGGACTGTCAGGCTGTATGGTCAGAGACTTAGTGGTAGGATGTGACATTCTATTGTCATTTAGCCTACACGTTGCAATCTTGCTCGCTGGCCTAGACTCAAAAGTGTTGTTCTGTGAGAAAAATACATAACTCAGGAGGGTCACTGACCGTGCTGGATTGCTGCAAAGTCTTGTAATCACTGTTGGACAACCCATGAGCTCAGTGGTGTGAGCAATCCTAGCCTACTTTATTCAGTAACAAAGGGTCCACCCTCATGTTGCCTTGGGATTGTTCCCTTTTTTATGAGTTGGTGAAGCTTACATATAAAGAGCTCTCGTATTTCCACAGGGCTTTACATCACTCTCTAGGCCAGTGGCAACTTTAAAGTTCGACAGAGCGGCTCCATATTCCAAATTTGCTGGTTAGGAATGCGTAATGTAAGCATTCTTTAACATTTTTTTTTAAATACGTCCTTTTGCTGCATCATCATTGCTTCGTTGCACAGACTTACTAGTGGCAAGAAGATGCTGAATCAGCCAAAGTGGCTGGCAGTGTGTGTGTGTGTGTGTGTGACAGATTGTTTGTTGAAGGGAAGAGGTCCGTAGAGATGAGGGCCAAAGAGGAAGTGGCTGCAGTGCCATTAAGACACCAGTCTGACTAACTACCAGTCTCACAGGAAAAATGAAATTAACAATTTAAGATTTAAATAGAAGAAAATTTATTAACGTGATTAGCATTTTTAAAAAAGAAAATGATTGTGAATACTCAGTCAAAAGGTACAGTGACATTTTGTTCCTCCAGCCTTGTCAGAGGAGTCAGTAGAGACAGTCACTACAGCTTTCCTTTGTCTTATCGATGTTGCTCTTTTTATGTGTTTTTTTTTTTTTTTTTTTTGGTGAAGGAAAAGATCACTGGCTGGCATTAGACCCAGTTAATGAATAACAGAGACTTTAATATTTAATCATTAAGATAGCCATAATATCTGGTACTGCATATGTTACCACCTCAGGCTGACTTTCTTTCTGCCTTAGGTAAGCATTATTGTTAGTAACAGGTAATCCACAGGGCAGAAAAGTGTCACAAGGGTAGGTTGAGGTTTGAGATATATGAGTGCTGAATGACTGCATTACTATTATGTCGTATATACTATTTACAAATATGTCGGAGATACTAATTGTTTGCTGTGTGTATTAATACAGATAATTGTGTGTGTGTGTGTGTGTATGCGCTTGTTTCTCTGTGTGTGTGCCTATTAAACAAAATCAGAGTGCATGAGGATCACTATGTCACCATAGCTGTAGACTAATCTGGTTCTTTTGGATTCGGCGCAATGACCTAAATACCACTCCTATTCACCCTTCTCTCCCAGGTTGCCCTTGTTCCAGTCTTGGGCTGAGCCCAGTGCTTTATTTTGTCACCCGCTAATAGAGATCACACATTTTCTCTCCCATCACATGTGCCAATACATGAATGTATTCTATATATCACAGCCAGTGAGGTTGATGAACTAAGCAGTTCTTGAGGACACTCTTTTGAATCTGTTAGTTACTTATTCACTGGTGATTGAAGTATTTTTATCTCTGCCGGGATTTACTTTGTCATGCAGCCTAGGTGTAGCCATTGACGACCACTGACAGTCTGACAGCGGTTGAGTGGGATGTGGGCAACAACTAAGTAGGAAGTCATTCCAACAGCAACAGCTCGACACTGAGAGAAATGTATCTTTACCGAAGAATGAACAGCAGCCACCCACCCCACTGAGACAGTTCACACAAATGAGCCATTTGCTGCAACGTGTTGCTTGGCAGAAGCCCCAAACCGTTTTAAGACTCTGGTTGCCACTGTGCATAACCTCATTTCCATTTAATGCAAATGTTGTGACCACAGCACAGCCACAGCCATTCATAACACTCTGCTTACAGATTGTTTTTATTCTTCTCCGTGTTTTCTCGGTCTCCCTTTGTCCCCGTGCTGGGGCCTGCCGACCTGCAGACGATGGGCGGCTCTTTGGGTTTGTGCGGTTCACAACGGGCGACGCCATGAGCAAACGGGCCAAGTTCACGCTGATCACCTGGATCGGGGAGAATGTCAGTGGACTACAGCGTGCCAAAATCAGCACAGACAAGACACTGGTCAAAGATGTGGTCCAGGTATGTGCGCCTGTGTGTGTTCTGTAATGTGTGTGTGTGTTTCCCAACTTTTCCGGTTGTTGTGTTTGACACACACACCAAGGGCTGAACACATAGTGCAGGATAGTTCACATGAGGAGTGCTTTTGTTTGCCTCTGACCCAGAAGCTGACACACCAATGCAAATACCTTCTCCCACCTGTCCCAGCCTCAGTGGTTTGTGGCCAAAGAGAAACTGTGTTTGAACAGAATCCCTTCTCTCGCTGTCTCTGTTCCCCTCTGCATAATTGATTTCTCTTGCTGACCATGTAGTGTTTTGTTTTGAATATTTGCCGGCATATGTGACTGAATAGCATGTAAACTGACACCTCTCGCTCTCTCACTTTCTCTCACTCTTCTACTCTCTTCTCTCCTCTGTGTCTCTGTAGAACTTTGCGAAGGAGTTCATGATCAGTGAACGTCGAGAACTTGAAGAAGACTACATCTGCAATGAGCTGAGAAAAGCAGGCGGGGCCAACTATGATGCACAAACACAGTAAATCAGTAAAGCACAAATGAGGGGAAAGGGGCGGGGTTTTCTCAACTGGACCAGAGAGACAGGGAAGACTTCATCTCATTTGCACACACAGTCATTCTCACATGTGTGCACACACACACACATAGTCGGTTTATGGAAAATGTATACATCACACCAAACAAACACACACATGCACACACTTACACAGTAATCCAACCCAACACACCTGTCTGAGTATGATCTGTGTCCTCCGTCCGTCCCCTCCCCTGAGCGGCCATGGTTGCATCTATCTGCTGTAGCGTGCTTCATCTCATCTCTGTCCTAGCCACCACCGGCATTGCTGCCGTCACCAGTGCTTGGCTCGGCTCGGCCCCTTGCCCTCTGTTGATCCGGGGAGTATTTGTATTTCAACCCTAATTGGACCATCCAAAAGAAGAAGTGAGTCATTTCCGGCTCCTCATTGGACCAGACTTTACCATCACTGTGGTCATAGTAATAGATAATATGTTTTTGTTTTGTTTCTATTTTCCTATGTTGTGGTGCAAAGACTCACCCTTGGTCAATGGAGATCCTACCCCCCCCCCTTTTTTTTTTGTTCTCATAGTATATGTACCCCTATTGCCCATTTAAACAGGCCACTGTGTTTACTGCCTTAATCTCCCATGGAGAAAGAGGTATCAATCATGGGAGGTGTTTGTGTGTGTGCATGTGCGGGAGTGTGTGTGTGTGTGTGGACACTGCACTGTGATTGGCAGTACTCTGGGAGATTTCTGTGAACCCGAGGTGCCTCTTGAGAGGGCTGTGGTGCTGCCATGTAGCCTAATCTAGTAGGACCTGCCATGTCTCTGGTGTAGCATCTCTTTTTATTTGGATTTCAACCCAAAATGAATGTTTTCTTTTTTTTTTTTTACATTTTTTATATATACTTTTTTTCATAAGAATTCTAACTCTGGTTCATACTGTGGCTGAAATAATAAGGCTGAAATTGAAATGAATAACTGGACAGACCACCATTTGAAAATAAAAAAATGTTTTGTTTTTTTCAAACATCCTTGTTTTTCTCTCTTTCTCGTTGCCAGCAGTGAATGTTTGTGTGTGTGCTGGCGTTTGTGCGTGCGTGTGTGTTTGTTTCTGCACGCATGATTGTTTTGTGTGTGTGTGTGGTGATAAAGAAATAAACTCTTTCTCTTATTGACATGGTAAAGAGGGTCTCTGCACCAGGAAGGCGGGAGAGGGCCTGGCTGGCCATTTCAAGAACCTCAGTGCTGTGTGGTTGACGTAATGGGAGAGTTTTGGCATCGCTCCCCTCCAGGGAATACATGCACACTGTCTCCAGAGGCTTATGGGAGTCCCATGTGTTGTCATGGTCACCACTATGCTCGGGCCACAGCCAATCACAGGCTTAGTCTGTGAGCTTGTTCTGCTCTGAAGCTTGTCAATAATGTTGCCCCATTCACCCCCCTTTTCCCCATCCGCCCCTCCCCCCATCCCAAACTCTCCCCACTTCCCTCCTCCATCCACCCCCTCCCCTATTCTCTCTCTTACCCAACTGTTTTACTCTTTTCTTTTTGTTCCTTTTTTCTGTCCCCTACATCTACCCCCATTTATCCCCCCTCTCTCCAGTAGAGTATCCCTTGCTCTCGCTGTCCATACTGCACGAGAGTCTCACTCACTGTCCACACTGGTTTAACAGATGTGATCCTGACAGCCTTATTGCTTAATCCATAATCTATAAGCTCCTTGCTGACGGCTTTTATGAGTTTTGGTGGCGTGGGAGGGTAAACAGATGAATGAGAAAGGATGGAATAAACAATAAGGAGACATCATCACATTGTAATTGTAGACCATAATTGTTTAAATAAGGTGGCCTAATTGAGGTATAAATTAAATAAAAGCCATGCACATGCACTCTGTTAGAATGAACCAGTAGGCATTTGTCTGTTTGTTTGTTTGCACACAGTTGATCAGTCAAAGCTGACTTGCGTGCTTATAATCTCACAGATTTGAGGGAAAGGCCGTCAAGGTATGAAGAGCAGGGGGAAAAACTAGTTTGTAAATGCAACACTTACACCAATGCACATACACACACACACACACACCCCACAACAACAACAATCTTGGTTTCCATTAATCACATCAGTGGCTCAGGTTGCAGGATGTGAGAATGGTTCACACAATCACAACACCACTGAACAGTCCTCCTCCCACACACACCTATGAGGTGAGAGTTTGCATGCCACCTGGGCTGCAGTGGGTGGGTGTGTTTCTGTGCGTGCACAGAGTTGCGTTCTGAGGAGATGAGAGCAGTGTTTGGTGTGTGGGGGTGGGGAGGCACAGGTGTTGCTGGGTGTCTGAGGGGACAGTATTAATTAGTTTAATTACCTCAGAAGGTTGATGCAGGTCCTCGGCAAAGCCAGGGAACAGGCAGGCTGTTGAGGCTGACTGACATGTCTGATAGACGCACTGGGACGGCTCCTGACTGCTGTGTGCTTCCATGGTGCTTCCTGTGCTGACAGCAGCAAACAGATCTGCTAATCTGCCGCTTCATGGCTACAGGCTGAGAGAAAGAGAAAGACGCATGTCCTGACAGCTCCAGGACCTGAGCCACTGGAAGTCAGTGGCATTTGCCTGCATGCTTGCCCCCTGCACATTAGCAAGTGTGTGTGCATGTTTAAAGTTTGTGTGTACACAAGAAGGAAGGACTGTATTCTTCACACTAGAATTCAGAGGGAAGTGCCTGCCAGCTATTCTGCTCAAATCCTTCCTGCATTCCAAAGGCCTCCCAGCCCGGCATATTTCATACCCCACACACATCTCTGCAGTCATGTGCCTACGTCTGTGTGTGTGAGAGTGTGTGTGTGTGTGTGTGTCCTTCAGTATTCACACTTATTACAATGATCCTATGCATTTTTTCTCATAGACTTTATTTTAAATAGACTTTATTCTTTATTTAAACTATGTTTAAATCGTTCACATGTACACACACCTTGCTCCAGTATAAAATATAGAGTGACATGACCCTTGGATGCATCTGTTAAATTGTCCACTTTCGAAAATGCAGTAATTTCATGCTGAACAATAATATGCATTCCTCTCTGAGTGGGCTAATAAAGATGTAGTGCAGGCAGCCATACGGCTGTCATGACCCACTAGTCAGCCGGTGTCAGCTGATGCCCTGTGTCCCAGGAGGCAAGCTCACACTTAGCTTTAGACAACCCAGCCCGCACACACAGACCTAGACTCCTGTCTCTCGGTCGTGAAAAAGCCTACCGTCCAGCTTCAAAGGGTATGGAGGTACACTGGAAAAGAGAGAGAGAAAGAGAGGGAGAGTTATGTTTCCCTCTCTTCTGAAAACCCTCTGTTTTAGTTTTTGGTTTTGTTAGCAGGGAAAACTTTTGCAATGCATCCATTCGGCCCCCGAGGCAGTGAGGGGGTTGTTGAGGGCGGGGGGTGTGTTTGCTGAGCCGGGAACACGGGGTTCTCTGAGCTGGAGGGGTTATTTAGATTGAACTGCTGATGGAGGTTGGGCTGGGGGTGGGGGTCTTGGAGGAGGGGGATGGGGGTAAATTGGGGCGAATAAGGGGGGCCCTTTGAGGGCGCCTGAATGGGAGAGGCAATGCGAGTGTGAATGGGTCACTTCTCAATGCTCCTGGATGCCACTCTTGCCTTGGCACAGAGCTGCTATTGTCAACATCTAACGAGCTGCACCCCCAGAACTACACCAAGGTTTGCCTGCCAGGCAAAGGACAGCTATCGGCTCGTCCACTGATTTCCTAGTTCACTGCTGAATGCACACGCATCTATACGCCCATATATTATACAACAGGTATCGCTAACAAACGCACATGAATTGACTGATATATGATGAGCCTTTTCCATACTACTCTACAATAAGAAATTATAAACATGTTATATCCCAAATTACATATTTTATTACATGTTAGAAGATCTAAAACCCTGTGGATATGGTGGGATATTGGGGTCGTTACTTTCCCTATGTGCTCCTCATTTTGTTCAGTGGCCAAAGAATGTCTAACAAAAGCTGTTTCCGAAAAGCCATGTTGTTGTACAACTCGCTGTGTACAACTTGGACAGACTATACGACTCTCGCAGTGTCCCTGTCAGAGGTTTTTTTTTATCTTACTACATGACTTGGTAAAAATCACAAAGTAGCACAAAATTTGTTCAATGAAGTGTGTCAACGAGACTTCTCAGGCCTCATACTTATGCTACAGCAGCTGAAGACCACAAAAATAAAACAGAGAAATGCTGACCAAATTTCCACAGTTGTTTTCCCACAGTATGTACACCTGGGACTTTTACTTTCAAATTCAAGTGAAGAATGGCCAATGGTTAAATAAATCTAAACATCTGGTCCACTGTCATTACGCAAAAATGAGGGAGATACATGCATTTGTGCTTAGGCCTGCATGCATACATGCATACATCCATACATTTGATTTGCACTGTTACATCCAAAGCTAACAAAGTGAAAGAACTTCTTCCTTGTCCCAATCTTTCGCAGCTCCTCTTCCTTCCATCCTTTTCAAACTGTCTCTCTCTCTCCTCCTCTACCTCTGTGGCCTACTACACACTTAATTAAGCTATAACTCTCTATAATACGGATCAGTGGGCACAGTAAAAAATAAAAGCTATTTATTTATTGATTATGGCCTTGCATGGTACAGGCTTTAACATCATGTGAATCATGTGAGACTAAAAGGTCACGAGCACAGATCAAAGAATAAAGGTCAGCTGTCCCTCTCCCAGAGGTAGGTGTAAAGCTCTGCAATTACATTCCAGCAGGACACTCTTTAAATCATTGAAGGGTCACTTTGGCAATATTCTTTATATAGATTCAGTAGGATTTATTTGCCTGTAAATTCAAGTCTTTGACCTGTGTTGAAGAACATATTGAATAGAGCTTTAAGATGCTTTAAGACGATTTCATGATGATGTGAAAAATGATATGTCTGGGGAAAAAAATCTTGAAAATGCCTACACCTACAAGAGACACTTCCATTGGGCCAAGGACAGTCCCCCATATTTTGCAATTATTAGTCCTAAATTATCTGGCTATGAATTATGAATGATTATACTAATATAACTACATATATTATACCATATTGTAGTAGTTCTTTCTAAGATCCTTTGTAAGCACTGATCAACGGTGGTTATGTTACTAAGCCGCTGTGAGCCTAGCCTATAAGAGCCTTCCTAACCATCCCAACGTAGGGATCCAAGCCCTGAAACATTATGTCACTCCTCTCATGCACTGTTCAGCAAGATCTATCCGAGGGCCCCTAGTATGGGGGTAGCTATCAGCACAGCAAGAACAGTTAACTGGGTTACATCAGTACTGTTTCACAAGGTCAGTCAGAGGTCTGTTCTTGCATGTTCAGACTGAAAAGGAATATAATATTCTTTCTGTTTTCCGGATGCAAAAAAACAGAGGTATGGGAGGCAGTGTTTGGGTGCGATGCCAAGGCAACTCTGAGGCCTTATTGTTTAGTGCCTATTTAAACACTTGTCGTCTCAGCGATGAAGCTCGACAAAAATGTGTGCTTGTGAGTGGGGGGAAGAGAAACAGAGAGCAAGACACAGAGCAAGGGATTCCTTAGCATTGTCACTGGCATGTTTGGAAATGCAACGACCCTACACAGCCGGACTCAACACCGCCCCCTAGTGGCTCGTCACAAGTGCTCTCAGCCAATGAGTAGCCAACGATGCAGTAAATACTGTCACAGCTGGGACTCTTCCAAGAAACAGGTGTTTGTGTGTATGTTTGCTAAGGGCCAATCTCTGTGCATTTCTTTCACAGCCTTCCTCTCTTTCTCTTTCACTTGTCCCCAACTTTCCCTGATATTCCCTCTAAACTCTCTGAGTAATGTTGGTGTGTATCTAAGCATGTGATGTATCAGTGCACAAACCCTTAACATTTCCTGTACACTCATACCGCTGTCAGGCTGTTCTGTTACCATATAGGGCTGTGTGCCGAATGTGCTAGGCTGAGAGAGAGGGAAGCAGAACTGCAGAGAGGAGAAAAAAAAAACTTTTACATGTCTCAGCTTGTAGGCTGACAGTCCCACCAATGCAACACAGCAAAGTTACGCCAGAGATGGCAATCAAGCCAAGAATTTATTTTACAGGAACAGTCACACATCTGAAAATTGTACAGTTCATTCTTGCCTTGCCTGTACCTGCACACTGTAGGCTCCACACACTCCACTTAGGTTACTGCTACTGCCCTTTTTGAATTATTTAATGCAGTGTTTTTTTTACTCGTTCTTCAAGATCATGTTGTTTTAGGCTAGGCATAATCTTTCATTATATCAAGATGAAAGTGAAGAGTTTCATTGAGGAATAGCAAAGGTATCCAACACAATTGTTATTCACCCTGGCTCTTTCTGTTTCATTCAAAGGTTTCACAGACAGCATTTTGATTTCAATATGTTCATTCTGAAGGAACATTTGTAGGCCTCTATAAAACTTTTGTTGCTGACTGACGACCAAAACATTCTTGTTATTTTAAGAAAGTCCTTATCATACATATTCTGTATAGACTTGTACCTGTGCAATTGCAGATGCATTGTCTGAGATGAATGAAGAGCACATGCGGTATGCCTGTGCCATGACTTGACTCCCACGTCACTTTTCAGTCTTAGATGAAAACTTCTCTCTGTCGTGTCTTTCACTTCCCTCCAACTCTGTGGCTTAAAAATAGGTGAGCATGCAAAAGCCTCTCACTTGCCATACATGGTAATTGGCACAATCCAGTATAGGTTACACTTTTTAGGCTACCTAATATTGGTTCAGAGGTTCAATTTGATCCGTAAGTGTAGGCCTAGTTGGCCTTTTTTAGCCTCAGCTAGTCCTAGGTCCACGACTAGGCTACTCTACAGATCTAAATGAGGCACTTTATTGAAAAGGGGAAACTGAGAAAACTCACCTCAAAATTGCCTATAGTCTAGACTTACGGAGTTTGCATAATGGCAGATACAGTCAGTGTATGACAAGACTGATATTAAATCAATTGACATTATAGAGGTGTTGCCCTGGGCTGTGCTACGGCGTTCAGCCTTGTGACGCGATAACACTGCCAACGCAGTAGTGACGCGGGCGTCCAGAGCGCGATAACACGCCCTACTCTCCACGGTATCGCATGACCTTAAAAGGCGTTTTCTTAATCACTCCATTCTACGGAAAAGCGGGTCTCAATTGGCAATGTTCTTTAAATACTTGCCAATGACTGCCCTCTTCAGGGGAAAAAAAGAATAGCAGTTTAGCACCAATTAAGTGTTGTCTGTTTCGTTGTTCTCTTAGTTCAAACCTACAGAACATAACCTATTCAGCCTCAATCAAAGGACAACACTCACATAACATCAAAAATGCTTTAAAGAGTTTGTCAGCTACACCTGGTTTAATATCTACACCCAGTTTGAAAGGGCAGGAGCTTTCCTACCACATTTCTACTAGGCCTACTTTGACTACTTTTCTTGCCTAATAGCCTGGTTGTGCTCATACAACCAGTTCACCCCTTTACATGTACTTAAGTATGTATAAGTATAGGCTATGCCAGGTGGCAACCTTGAAAAAAAGGAAGATGTTGATGTGGTTGTTGACCTGGTTCATAAACAGGTCCAGATAGGTCTGAGTGGGAGGAAAACTAAGTCCTACAAATGAACATCTAAAAAAAAAAAATCATGTGGACTTATAGGCAACTCCCCAGGGCTAAGGAACCAGCTATAATGGTCAGACAGTGGAAAGTGTAGACAACCATAAATCTCTTGGGACCATATTGACAGCAACCTAAGTATTGTGGCAAACTGTTGGGTACAAACCACTAAACCAGCACCAAACCAACCACCAGAAAGCTGTTGTCTTTCCACACTGCCAGAAAGCTGCTTACTGTGTTTTATAGATGTTTTATTGAGTCTGTAATCTCCTTTGGCCTGGTGCCATTCACTGCTATTCACTGAATCAGATTGTGAGGTGGGCCAGATTAATTGGAGAGCCACAACTGAACCTAGAAGCTCTCTATGCTGCTACAGAGGCTGGGGTTCAACCTAGAGGACAGATCCCACCCATGGCAATTCCAGCCTCTCTCATCAGGATCTCATCTCATCATTTTAAAAGCCTGCAGTACTTTTGATCCAGTATGGTATTTTATACAGTGTTTTTAAAATTCTATTGTTATCAAGGTATTGTACTTTTGGAGCCCCTGTTGGTACTGTAATGTTTTTGTCAGCTCCCAATGTTGTTTGTGTGTAACTATGTGGATGCTGATTTTTTTTACCTGCAAATATACCCCATGGGTACAAATAAAGTGACCTTACTCTTGAGAAGTGTGTTAATGGCATCCTGCTGTTCATGCTTATCACTTTTGTAGCTTTATTTGTCTTTGTTTTATGTTGTTAAAGGGATAGTTCAGTTTTTAACACATTGAGCCCCTTTCACAGGTTGTCTAAAATGAAATAAAGTGGTTGACACAAAAATCTTGATGATTGCTGTCTTGGCTATTTGGGAAATATATAATCGCCTCTGTCTGCCTTTAAAATGGCTAGCAATGGGCATTTGTTGTTTCTATCCTTTAAATACTGGTTTCAAAAAAGTGCTACTCATGGAGTGATTAGTGGCGTTTGCTGATGTTCCAACCCTAGTATCGTAGCAAAATACAGTTTCTGTCATGTTTTACTTGCCATTTTGTAAGTCCCATAGGGATCTATTTGCTCCTTCATAAACAAAGTGCCAAATAAAACATGAAGGAAGCTTTATTTCGCTACAATACATGTTTTGAGCACCACTAACCACTTGGTGAGTAGCCCTTTTTAAAAACCAGTGTTATAGAAACAAGGATAGAAAGAACACATGCCCATTGCTAGCCATTTTGAAGGCAGGCAGAGGCGATTCTACATTTCCCAAACAGAAGCAATCGCCAAAATTTCGATGTCAACCACTTTATTGCATTTTAGACAACCTGTGAAAGGGGCTCAATGTGTTAAAAACCGAACTATCCCTTTAAGTAGGGAAATGAAGGAGACGAAATCAAGAGTATCATATTTCACTCAATAACACAGTTGTTTCCTTTTAATGAAGCCAAATGTCAGGAGCTTAAACCGTACAGTATGCTAAAAGTCAGGCTGGTCTGTCTAAGTGTCTACCACAATGTACACTGTTGACATCAGCAGACCACAAAATACATCAGCTTGTTTTTTTGCCCATAAAGCATGCTATGGTGAAATTGAAGCCATCAGAAAATGGCAGCTCTGATGGTCAACTTGCCAACCTGTGTAACCATTGCCTCTTGATGACAGGACTTGGGAATGTGATTTCTAATTATTTCTCTCTCAAAATGAAAAGACCTGACAAGTCAACTTCTGGAATCATCTAATTTAGTCTTGATCAGAAATTGACATAACATTTTGTTTTTGAAAAGGTACATCTTTGTAGGCCAATTTGGGCATTGCCAAACAGAAAGTTAAAACGTCTATAGGCTAGAGTTTCTCCTACAGCTACAGCTCCCCCCCCCCCCCTTATGGTTACCAAAACAGTATGTCTGTGACTGTTTTTTTCCTTTGTTTTCTAAAAAACTGGTCCATTCAAATAGGCCTATGTAATTATTTTTCTGTCGCTACTCGCTACAGTTCATAGTGTTTTTATGAACTTTATGCACTGAGGCAGGCATGTCTTTAAAAAAAAAATACATCATCCAGGATTCCCAGCATTCACGCTGCTATTGAACTGCCATCTGTCCATCTTTATCTTCTCTTACATGCCTTTCCGTTGTTGAAACTCAATCTGTTTATGACCAATGTGACTGTATACAGTCAATGAATGTGACCAACTTGCGCAGATTAACGCATCAATAACGCTTAGAATGAACTTTTCATTTTACGGCGTAAGGCACACGTCTCAGCTGAACCAATCGGACAGACCAGTATTCGTGCCAAAGAAGGCAATTGGTCATTGGTTTTACACGTCACACACATATATCAATTTCATTGGTTAACACAATCAGGAACTGGTCCCAGTGTTTACATGTAGCACCGTAAATGCTGATGCTCTGACAGGTGACAGAAGAAGCTACAATCGCTTCAATAAAGGCTTTTGTTTAAATGTCGACTTATAGCTATAATAATAAGTCCCTTGATATTTGATACAGAGATCTGTCATAGAGCTAAGTTTTGCGGAATAGACTTTCACCCCTTTGTTAGCGAAGGTGTTGAGTTATAGTTTGCTAAAAGCTAGGTGTGTGTCGTGTTGTATTGTGCTTTCTCTTAGTGTTTTAATATTGCCTGTCGTCGTCGTCGTAGTCGTAGGTGTAGTTGCTCTACAGTCAGTCAAAGTAAGCAGTTGCATATGTTGCTGTATTCTAATTTATTTATAGTTTGACAGATCAGACTACAGCATCGAACTGTCTTGTCAAAATGGGAGATAGACGAAGAAAGATCATGGAGCGTTGACAAAGACCTCTATGCCAGTGTTTTTCAACCTTTTTTGAGCCAAGGCACACTTTTCAATTGAAAAAATTACGAGACACACCACCAGCAGATTGTTGGTGAATGAAATGAAACTCTGTAATCTATAGGCAAAGTACAAAGTCATTCACACCAAGTGTCTCAAGTGTCTTGAATAGGAATCATAGAAACTTTTATAACTGTAGAAGTTAAAATATTTATACTGTAGAAGATAAAATATTTAAAAAAGATATATTTTTAGGCCAATTTGGTGAAATTGGATAATTTCCCAAGGCACACCAGACAGCATCCCAGTGGTTGAAAAACACAGCTCTAGGCTATATAATATATAGTTGTAGATTTTGTATAAGGCCTACTCTTAGCAACTATGTGCTACCGCGATGGAAGGCTACGTCTAGTTTTTGAGGAGAACAGATAGTTAGGCTTGATCATCTTCATTTCATTTCACTTCAGACCTTGTCCTTAACTTTATGGTATTAACTTTTTAGTATTTTTTTCTCTACAGAAAGGTAGACGCATGTCCTGAAATGGGTAACACTGAAAGTGTCGTGGTGCAGAAGCGGCTGGCCCGCTTTCGACCCGACGAACGACCTGTGGTTGAAGGGGTGTTTGAGATTCTGCAGGCTGGTTCTCCTGGGGCACCTGGAAAATCTGTGAAGGCTTTGACAGTCGACATGTTGAAAGTGCGTACAGCTGAATATAAGCTAAGCACTAGAGTACTGAACCAAGAGATATGGTCATCTTGACAGTGTCCTTTCATATATCACATCTCTGTTTCCCAGATGTGCTACCAACAAAGACACTAGCCCTAGCTATATAGGCATGCATAGAAATATTTCAATGTGAGAGCCAAATGAAACATAAAACAGTAATATTTTATTTTCTTGTAATGGGTAGGCCTACTGGACTTGGAAAAAAACTCTTATAGCCAATATGGTATTAGATGCCATCATACAATGAATGCATGTATTTGTTATTGCAGGCAAGCATGGGAAGCATGGCATCTGACTCAATGATAATGAGGGTCTATGCCGGCATGACCAGCATTGATGCAGGGGTACCTCAAGCTCCCAGTGCAGGGGTGAGTCGAGAGCAGCTGGTGATCTTTTTGGCAGACACCCTCCGTGGTACTGCAGAGGAGAGGGCACCCCTTGTCATGGCGATGGCACAGCAAGGTGACAAAGGTGCCGTGGCTACTGTTGACCAGATAAAACAGGTCAGTCAGTGTGAAGCTTGATATTTTCTGAGATTTTCTGTGTTGAAAGGATTTAAAGTTAGCAATGTTCTGTTACCAGATTGATAGCCCAGTTAATATGGCTGATTAATGTGGTATTGAGGTTAAAATCCAGGATTTTTCAATTCACTAATCAAACTGAGAATGTTGAGTTCATTTGGTGGTAGGCTAAGGTGTGTCTGGATGCTTCGCTCAGTGCAATAAGGGAAGTTACAGATTCTTTTTTGACACTAAAGGAAGTACTGATCTGAGGCCTTTTAGGCGTATCTCATGTCTCTTCTCATAGGAGATATTTATTTATTTACTTTATCTTTGTAACTGGTGGTGGTGAAAGACAACTGTGTAGTGAATTATTGTATAGCTACTAGGTTTTACTCATAGTGGGGCTATTAGTTCTTATTATCAGAAGAATTGTGTCCAAAATGTAAAAAGCATGAATCTCCAAGGGTTTGTTCTTGATGACATAAGCTGTAATTTAAGAAAATGGTGGCACTGACCTCTGAAGCCCTGTGCAGTTTCTGGAGGACCTGATCTCGGCTGCAGTGCAGACTCTGGCCCACAGAGGACGCTTGCGAGGCTGGAAGCCAGAAAACATGGGAGATGGTACCAGAGGGGTGAAGCTCCTGGCTGAACAGCTGAGCTCAGAGATCAAAGCTTCTGGTAAGGGTTTTGGCGCACTGATTGAGTTTGTTACTATTCATTTAGCAGTGCTACAAGTTGATTACTGGTGCAGAGTATAATTTTATAGATCATTTGGGATGAATACAAATTCTGCAAATACAAATTTCTCCTCACTGTCTTTTAGTAGTTTAGTCTGTGCATGTTGTAAACGTGTGTTATTTTACACTGATCTTATGCCATACTTTATTTGATCTTGTGCCATACTTCATCAGTCAACACAGTTTGAGATACACACAAGTAACATATAATTACCTTACCTGCAATAAACCAAACATATATGAAAGAAACAAGCTTTCCCTAAAATAAAAAATGTCCCTGCCATTGCCTACAATGCCTGTAGACATTTAGCCAAACTTAGTCAGTCTGTTTGAAGAGTCTTTAATATAGTTCATGCACACACACACACGTACAATGACACCTTGAGCCATACATCCTGTTGTGCCTGAAAATACAAAGCCCTGCTGGCACTCACCCCTTCAATTTCTCAGACCAGCAGACATGTGACACAGCTTGCCTGGAGGACTGGCTCTTCCGCATCTCTTCTGTGGCCGTCTACCTGGAGCTTCTGGTGAGCGAGAGTCTGTCGGTGACCCTGCCCTCCAGGCCACCCCTCACCCTGCTGCCCTTGTGCCGGGACAACCCCTGGGGGCAGCTGCGCAAGAGCCTGCTGGACTTGCCCCTGCTGCTCTTCCTGGCGCCCCAGCTGCCCGCTGGCAACAGTGCCCCCTGGAGGCTGCTCTTCTCCACCCACCTACATGGCGAGAGCTTCACGCGGATGGTGAGCGGCTGCAAGGGCCGCGGCCCCACCGTGCTCCTGGTGCGCGACACCAAAGGCCACGTGTTTGGTGGCTTCGCCTCACACAGCTGGGAGATCAGGCCCCAGTTTCAGGGTGAGTGGCAAGTATGGGTCACGTCACTTAGAACAACCCTCCACAGAAATGCATTGCATTTGTACATAATTCAAAGTTGGTGAAATTGAGAAACTGGAAGTACCGCTTAAAAAGACTGCAGTTAAAGGACTGAATGACCATGACTGATCGTTAGATATTTTATACTTATTCTTTTCATTATTGCAATGTGGTGAATGTTAGTGCAGCTGCAGTAAGCAAAATAAAATAATATCTTTTAAAGAACTATTTGGGCAACCTCTGCAAAAGCATTTAGAAGAAAAGGATTCATACCATCCACTTTTCAAGGAAAGGTTACCTCCCGATCTGAAGATATGAATATCTCCTCACTCATTCAGAGAGGGCCTGCACTCGCTATCAAAAACAACTAAAAGCCTGAAGGCCTCCAAGTGAAGAAACTTGCCTTGAAAAGATTTTGCTAGAACCCTCTAAAATTTTCATGCTTCAAAAGTTGATGCTTCATATTTATAGTTCCTATCTTGGAAAGGAGCTGCATTAGTATTCAAACATTCATGTACATTTAATTGCCTTATTTATTATATCTTTGTGGAGCCATTCTTCAGATCTGGAGGTAGAGAGTAAAAGGAAGCAAGTCAGGAAATATGTGATGGGTTAGGGAAATTACATTCAATTTCAGGTGTATAGTTGCACTTGGACCCAAATGTTGTAGTCTGTGGTGTTGTGCCTGTTTTGTAGCTTGTCCAAACTAAACTGTAGTGAATGAGCAGAGGATGGATTTGGTGACAGCAGTGTAGAAGATCTTCCAGTCCCACATGCTGACTCCCGTCAGTCAGGAGTCAATGAGCTGAGAGGACATGGGGGCTAAGATTTAAGGTGTAATAGTCTTGAGCACTGAGCCTGTCCACAAACAGGATCCTTGCATAAGCCCCCAGCTGGTCGAGGTGTTGCAGAAGGAAGTGCAGCACCATGTTCATTGCATCATCCACTGACCTTGTTTTCCCTGTAGGCAAACTGAATGGGGGGCTGTGATGGTTTATGAGGTGGGTCAGCACTAGGCATTCAAATCACCATTAAGTACACTTACATAATGATGGGTGTGACAGAGCACTTAACAAATGGTGGTTTACAAGTGTTAAGTCTTAAGGAGAACTGGTGGATTAGTTTGCATTTGTGGAATTTGTTGAAGGCTGTGGGTGTGGGTTGTACTGCAACCTTCTCTTGATGAAAGTGCAAAAGCCATTTCGCCATTTCGTACCACAAGTGAGGTGTCAGCGAATTGTGGGGAGGAGTTTGTTGCTCTGTTGTTTTTTGGGTTTGGTCAGAAAGTGAGGTTTTACTTTTTAAAATTCCACAATTCATTGCCTTTAAAAAAAAACTGATCAAATGTGAAACAGTCCCACAAAATAGGTAAATACAGTATAAAAAAGCTTTTACTATGTTTCGTGTGCAGGTCCTAATGTGGATGTTGTTTTGTCTATGGACTGTGTGTTTGTGTATTTGTGTTTGTGTGTGT